>CACRXK020011817.1:0-15850 GCA_902702795.2 Paramuricea clavata
AGAGTTGACAAGCGATAGTTTACATGAGAGTTTTCTCAACTTTCATTGCTTAATCAAACGAGAACAAGAGTTGCATAAGAGTTGACAAGCGATAGTTTACATGAGAGTTTTCTCAACTTTCATTGCTTAATCAAACGAGAACAAGAGTTGCATAAGAGTTGACAAGCGATAGTTTACATGAGAGTTTTCTCAACTTTCATTGCTTAATCAAACGAGAACAAGAGTTGCATAAGAGTTGACAAGCGATAGTTTACATGAGAGTTTTCTCAACTTTCATTGCTTAATCAAACGAGAACAAGAGTTGCATAAGAGTTGACAAGCGATAGTTTACATGAGAGTTTTCTCAACTTTCATTGCTTAATCAAACGAGAACAAGAGTTGCATAAGAGTTGACAAGCGATAGTTTACATGAGAGTTTTCTCAACTTTCATTGCTTAATCAAACGAGAACAAGAGTTGCATAAGAGTTGACAAGCGATAGTTTACATGAGAGTTTTCTCAACTTTCATTGCTTAATCAAACGAGAACAAGAGTTGCATAAGAGTTGACAAGCGATAGTTTACATGAGAGTTTTCTCAACTTTCATTGCTTAATCAAACGAGAACAAGAGTTGCATAAGAGTTGACAAGCGATAGTTTACATGAGAGTTTTCTCAACTTTCATTGCTTAATCAAACGAGAACAAGAGTTGCATAAGAGTTGACAAGCGATAGTTTACATGAGAGTTTTCTCAACTTTCATTGCTTAATCAAACGAGAACAAGAGTTGCATAAGAGTTGACAAGCGATAGTTTACATGAGAGTTTTCTCAACTTTCATTGCTTGATCAAACGAGAACAAGAAACTATAGACGCATTATAGCGTCTGTCTAATATACAAACGCGATACAAACTTTAAATATATAAAATTATGTACAAATCCACTTCCTTCCTCTATAACATAACAGTGATCGAAACGTCGTGATAACTTTTAGTGAATTCTTAATATATTTCTTTAAAAAGCCCAAAAGAAAAGACACGACTGGATTTTGATTTTGATTTCGTAAAAATTACGTAATTAAAATGACGTAATTTGTCATTTCGTTGCTTACAAATAACCGTTAATTTGTAAATCGTTGAATGGAAAGCAAAAAATCGTCAGCAAAAACAGCTTCTTGCTAACTTTCTGCTTTGTTTTAAATGTCAATGCAATGGAGCTTTGTTTCTGCCCGCAACTTTTTGGTCAGCGGAAACAAATTTCCCACCTGTTTATACATTTGCGATAACAGCATAAATTATCATATTTTTCATTTTCGACCAATCATGCATGGATCTCGACGCCTTATTCTGTGTCGACGTTCTTTAAGTAAATATAATGACAGACATATACGCGTTGGCCAAAACTGCATACAAAGCATTATTCCTAGAAAATTGAGCACGTCGTTGTTTTTAACTGTGGTCGTAAAAACAAAGTTTAGAAAATAATTTTGTCTTTTGGTCGTCTTGATATACCGCGACTGAATTTTTCGTTACGTGAAGTGTATACTGATTTTGGTAAGTATCACGCAAATTGCGTTTTATATAGCATAGCAACTATACTGGGAGCGCTATATGTCTTGGATACAGAGACGATTTATATAAACAAAGTATTGAGGCTGCAGAAATGGCAAGTCAACTAGCCTATAATACAACGAATGATCCAGCGTATATAGACACGTCTGAAGTACAAGTCTTGTTTGCCAGTCTTGTTTCTCGAAGCTTATTTTAAATACTGTAATACATGTGCCCAGCTTTTTCAGTTGAGAAGTCGCTCCGAAATTTACTATTACTGAAGGAACAACGATAAAACTAAGCGTGATGCAAAACCATCAAAAAACGAAATCAAATACATACAACACCAGACCTGCAACATGCAGAGTCAATAATTGCACCGTTTTTCTCATCTTTTGACGCGCCAAAAAACCTAAAAGTCAATGGATTAAGTTGTACATGTACTATTCACAATATAAGCGGCCGCGAATCGTCTTGACAACAACTTCATGACAACAAAGTGTTTGCAAATCTGCGACATCTTGCGCGTTTTTAGTCGAAGGGTGCCGGTCTTGTTGATGGCAGTTTCAAAGTATTCTTTGTTTAATAATCGTTTCCGCAGGAAAATTCCGAAGTCAATTTCTGTAAATTATCCAACATGCCCTGCGATTTCAGTTCGGTCCAATAAATGTATGTAGATAGATAGATAGATAGATACGAGGGCTGTAGTTCACATCAAGAAATTGAATGGAAGAGCTAGATTTACCCACCCTCCTCCTCGCTGTTGAACGCTATATGTTGAACTTATGTAGATACATTATGTGCAATGGGCGTTAGTAATACCCCACTTTTTCTGTGCTGAATGTTATATAGTTATTAATTAATAATTTTTCTTGTTAATTATTAAAAATTGATTAAAACAATAAAGCGGCTATGTGCCAACAACCAGGCACATAGCCATAATTATGCCATAAAGGTTTTGACTGGTCTTGTTGTATGCATGTGGTAGCACACACTATCTACTGATAAAAGACTGGTCATAAAGTAACTGCTAGGATGGGCTGGAGGTAAATTACAAATTTTGCCAATAAGTTTGGTGATCCATCTTAGGATGTAGATAAAAATTTCAAAGCCCATCTAATCTTACAAAATATTTTTCATGACCACCCAATTTAAATTGGGAAAATACACTTTTATAATAATTAAAAAAAAAACTTGCAGGTATGAACATTGTAAATATATACACGGCACTGTATTGACATACATAATTCCACCAAGCTTGACCAACACGTTGATACTGAGCTGCTCTCCAGTTGGTTGTATTTGCTGTGATTCGACCACTTCTTGTTGTTGTATAAACAAAGTACTGGCTTCAATAGCATCATTTGCATTTGATAATTTGGATAGTTTTGTTTAATACTTTTATTATTAGTATCTTTATTTTTTGAAGTAGAGATGCATGGGGTTTTGTTTGGTGGCCCAACCGTGGACATACAAAAAAATTGGCGGCCCATCGACGCTGCCCAAAGATTTTCCATGGCCCATCCCAAATCACTCCAGCCCACCGTAGCAGTTACTTTATGACCGGTCCCTAAAGTCCATTAATAGTACTCGAAGCCAATTTTTAATAAAGCCTTTCGTAAAATGAATCTACATTTATATTGCAACTGAGTTAAACATCACAGTGTTAGTGTATAACCGCCGATCTCGGAACTCGGAAAAGGACTGGCACTAGTTGTAAAATAGAAATCCATTTCTGGTTTAACATTACTCAATATCTCATCAACGGTATTAGATTTCTATTTTAAATTTGTCCCAGACATTCATTTCCCTGTGTAAGACACAGACACAAAGTTTCAAACAGTTTCACAAAAGAATCAGGGCGTGACAAGTGATTAAAGGTACGAAACTGGATTTCTATTGTTGCTAGTCCCAGTCCTTTTGCTCACCGTCAGATCACCTGGTAAGTATATGTTTCAGACAAGGTCTTGTCTTAAATCTGATCATATTAATATCATGTCACACCAAGATGTCAAAGTGAATTTTGAACATGCAATGTAGCTTAGTATGTACGAGCAGTTGAAAATTGTATACTTTCATTCCAGAGCCGTCAACATGAGAGGGAAAAAAGAATTATTCTTTCTGATCGTGGGCGTCGTGTTGTTTGTATTCGACCTGGTCACAGATTCTCTTGTGGCTGTCAAGTTTTGGTCTACAGGTGACTATAAGTGGTTTGCATTGTCATTAGCCTTGATCATCTTTCCTCTTTGGATCGTCAATGTATGCGCAGTGTCTTGCTACCAAAATAGAGGTTTGACGGATTGCTGTTTTCGAAAGTGTGGGGACAATTGTTTAATATTTTCATGTTGGCCCTTACTTCGGCGTCATGCACAAGAGTTCAAACAATGGAAGGAAGCATATTGGGATAACTCCCCTTGTGAAGACAACTGTAATGAATGCAACTGTCAAGATTGCGAGCAGTATCGCGAGGGCATAAGCGATTGTAACAATTCAGCTTATGAATTTGCTTGGTTACGTTTTATAGAGACACTTACAGAGTCTACTCCACAATGGATATTTCAGGTTTACATTATGTTAAGTGGGTGGGACTTTCCATGGTTAACCGTGCTCTCAGCTGTCGTATCCTTGTTTTCTTTAGCATGGAGTACTACCACTCTCGAGAAAGCAAGAGTGACGAAAGAAGGTCATAACTTTACAAAGAAAGCAACAGGTTTATATTTCTGTTTTCAACTGCTTGTTTTAGGGCCCAGACTCTTTGTAATTGCAATCTACGCGTACGCGTTTAAAGGACAGGTGTTCGTGGTCCTGTTTGGCCTCTGGGTGTTAGGGTCTGCTTTATTGGCATGTTTAACCTATGGATATCTGATGTTTACGATGACCTTTGCCGTTGAGCGTTGTTGCGACCCTTCATTAGGATCAGTAGCAAAGATATTGGAAAAGTTCGTACTCAGTTTGGCGCTTACATTGTTCGTGTCTGAAACTGTTCTTCAGTCGCTTGGTTTCGAATCATTGGTGATGCATGGTTTATTTTTTCTTGCGAAATCTGTAGAGAACGGTTTTCTGGTATATCGCGTTGTCTTTCAAAGTGACGCCGAACATGTGAATGTACTGGAACCAATTGCGTGGTCATTGGTTGGAATAGGCTTTATCTTTGGTGTCATTTCATTTGTAGTACGCTATGTGCTCAAACGGAGAGAAGAGGCAGTTAATAACGAAAGTTTAACAGAGGTTCAAGAGAATGCGTTCCATCTACCAGGATCAGGCGTCATATCCCAACCAACAGAGTGAACAGCTCTTTTGAAATGTATTAATAAGCATAAATCTGCCGCTATGAGAAAAAAATATGTGGGTTTCCGTTTTCCCGACCCTACCTAACTTTTGGACGCCGCGAAATCCCAACCCTAAACTTTCTTTATTGAATGATGCTTGTAAGTGTTTCCACTTAGAGGAAAACGTTTGTGAAAATGGAAATTTGAGGCAATATTAGGGAAATGTATCTTTGAATGTGGAAGCACTGACTAAACAAAATGGCGTTCGGTTGTTAGGAAAATAAAAAAGTTTAAAAAAAAGTTAAATCGACCTACCCTACCTAAACTTTTACGAAAAGAAATAGGAAACCACATGGTCCAGTGTAGACAGTGCCTCGGTGGTGCCAACAATAACAAGCTTTTGTTGGCAGGAATGCAACTACCTGAAAAATATAAGGAGAATTTCGACGTTTCGAGCGAAGGCCCTTCGTCTGGAGTTACTAAGACGTCTGGAGTTACTCAGTAACTCAAGACGAAGGGCCTTCGCCCGAAACGTCGAAATTCTCCTTATATTCTTCAGGTAGTTGCATCCCTACCAAAGAAAGCTTGTTATGAGAACGCTTGTTTTAAATATGTATGCACTAATTGTAAGTCATGATTTTTTCTGTGTTGGTGTTATGTACTCAGGTGAATATGATGCTTGTGATGTTACTCTGAGTGTATATCCACACCGAGCAGGCATATTTTTCAAGCTTGCCCGGTGTGGATATACACTCAGAGTAACATCACAAGCACTCAGTCGTAAGTTATTAACAAGGGTGGGTTGTAGCGAAGTAGTTGTAGTTCGCTACTGTAGCGAACTACAATTTTCAAGTAGCCAGTAGTTTTTGACTACTTTTTTAAAACAGTAGTTGTAGTTATAGCGAACTACATTTTGCCTAAAAGTAGCCAAGTAGTTGACTACTTTTCAAACAGAGAATCGCTATTCGCTACTTTTTAAAATTGTTAGCAACTTGATAGAATAGCATGATATTGAGATACGGTTTGCTTAAAATCAATACTCAATAGTCGATTTGCACTCCTGAACACTGTAGTGCTTACAAAAATGTTGCTTTGTGTTTACTGTTGCTACTCGCAAGTCGATTTGTTATAGATGGCCATAGATTTCATTACAGCGTGAGTTAGTAGATGCTCCAAATATAGTAAAACTAAAAAATATAGTGTAGCGAAATAGCGAAATAGTTCGCTACAATTTTTAAGCAGTAGCTGTAGTCAGTAGCGAACTACCTTTGTTGAAAAGTAGCAGTAGTTGTAGCTGACTACATATTTTTGAAGTAGCTGTAGTAATAGCGAACTACAAACATTTTGTAGTCAACCCACCCTTGGTTATTAATTTCATTCTTATCCCATTGTGGAATGAAATTATCAGGCATTACACAGATGTCAATGAATATAATTATGTTGTGTATGTTTATTTACTGTATTAAAAAATGTAACATTCAGTTCTATAAAAACACGTTATAAAATGGCTTTGAACACGTCAAGCTACAGGCTGAACTAGTTAAGGACTCGGGTCTCGGAACTAGTATTTATAGTGATACTAGTTCAACACAATTCCACATGGTACAAGGTACTGAATGATTTTCATCCGAAAAAGGATTTCTATTTGAACGCTAGTTTCATTCTCACAACTGTGTTTTCAAATCAGGTATGAAGCATTATCCGAACGTCAAGAAAGGGGGGGGGGGGGTCATTTCACCAGCAACAATTATGTCTAAACCCCAGTGACGCCAACTGATTTGCCAAACCATTCACTGCGGCTCCAAATAGACTTATGCATAATGACGTCACATAGCTTGATGCCCGCGAGGAATGCTGGTCTTAGTAGTCATCGCCCTGAAAAATTAAACAATTAAAAATGGCCACTATCAAAATTTTCCCGGGCAATGACTACTAAGACCAGCATACCACGCGGGCATCAAGCCTTTTGACGTCATTATGCATAAGTCTATTCCAGTTTTTCGATAAAAAAAGAGGCAAATCTCAGATCCCATACTACCACGTAGTGACCCTTTGATATCGATTTCGGCCAAAAATGTTAAGTAGTATGTTTGATATATGCCACTGTATTTTAAGTTAGACTTTAATTTAATCATATATGCACTGTTATATATAGTTAATTATTACGATTAGCTAAGTATACTTTAGCATAAAGTCAATAATATAGTGGGCGTGATATACTGCCATAGTTTGTCTGATTTGTTGTTGCTAATAAAAAAAACCAGTTCTAGTGAACACATATAGAGATATAATTTACTATAAATGGCTCAGGTATATATACATGTAATTATAAGAAATCATTTATAATACATTTCAATCTTTTTCACTGTTTTACTTGAATTTGTCATTTTGCATTTATTCTACAAATATATATATATATATATATATATATATATATATATATATATATATATATATATATATATATATATATATATATATATAGTTTTACAAAACGGATGGTGAATGCTATTTTATATCGCCAAGAATTTTAACCGTTTAACAAGAACAAGAGTTGCATGAGAGTTGACAAGTGAAAGTTTACATGAGAGTCGTTTTTTCAACTTTCATTGCTTGATCAAACAAAAACAGAAGTTGCGTGGGAGTTGACAAACGAGAGTTTACATGAGAGTTTTCTCAACTTTCATTGCTTGATCAAACGAGAACAAGAGTTGCATGAGAGTTGACAAGCGAGAGTTTACATGAGAGTTTTCTCAACTTTCATTGCTTGATCAAACGAGAACAAGAGTTGCATGAGAGTTGACAAACGAGAGTTTACATGAGATTTTTCTCAACTTTCATTGCTTGATCAAACGAGAACAAGAGTTGCATGAGAGTTGACAAGCGAGAGTTTACATGAGAGTTTTCTCAACTTTCATTGCTTGATCAAACGAGAACAAGAGTTGCGTGAGAGTTGACAAGCGAAAGTTTACGTGAAAGTTTTCTCAACTTTCATTGCTTGATACAGTTTCGTATTCATCTGATTCATTCATTTCCAATGACCAATATCTGACTCCATATCAAACATCACAATAGTTCCAATGTGATATATAAACATCTGTGAGTAATTACTTCGTATTTCTGCGAAAACAGCGAGATTTCTTAGTATTAAAATCGAAACTACGTATAGTATTTTGCGCGGCGCGTGTTCGAACCTACAGCTTGTAAATTTGTGACTAAACCATTCGAGTGCTTTGTATTCCTGTAACTGTATTGGTGGTGTGCCTTTTGTATAAAAGTTGTGAGTATTTCTACCTATATTTGTGCTTGTAGCTACGTGTATAAATGTGCCACTGAAGGGCCGTTCCATGCAGGTCCAACGCCATGCAATTATAGAATTTTTGGAAAATTTTATGGTTTTACTTAAAAGATTTAAAAAATAAAATAGACTTTGTTGAACCTCTAGATCTAGCGAGAACAGTTTAGAACTAATAGAGTTATTCAGTATAAATAAAGTTAGTTTCGGTTTCTTCCTGTAGTAACACTGGATCAATAATCCGTACTGCGTCTACTGCCTGCATGATCATGAACCTTTAAGAAGAACAGTTTAGAACTAATAGTTTAGTTTCGGTTCCTCCTGTAGTAACAATGAATCAATATAGGAGATGGTCCATATATACTGGACCTCTATATAGGAAGAACAGTTTAAAACTGATAGTTTAGTTTCGGTTTCCTCCTGTAGTAACACTGAATCAATAAGAGATGATCCTTATGCTGGACCACTAATCTCTATACAGGAAGAACAGTTTAGAACTGATAGAGCTATCCAGTATAAATAAAGATAGTTTAGTTTAGGTTTCCTCCTGTAGTAACACTGAATCAATAAGAGATGATCCTTATGCTGGACCACTAATCTCTATACAGGAAGAACAGTTTAGAACTGATAGAGCTAGATATCCAGTATAAATAAAGTTAGTTTATTTAGATTTTCTCCTGTTAGCCCTGTAGTAACACTAGATCAAAAAGAGATGACTCCTCCTGGACATCTAAGAAGAACATAATTGATATAAAGCTATCCAGTGTAAATAAAGTTATGTTCTGCAATCTGCATCAGTGCATGCATGCATGCGTTAAGCGATTTTAGTATTTTCGCATCGCTTTATAGGCATATGATTGCTATATATTCAATAATATGGCGCGGCGCAATCTCAGTCACATAAAACTAAGACTATAATTCTTAAACCAATCGCTCAAATGTCAAATGTAGCTTAACGTTGAAAAGCTGCATGAATGACCAAGCTTTAAAACGAATGTAAACAGCATAAATTTACATTCGAAATTTACGTTTGGATCGAGGAATTTGTGTTTTTATATATAGCTACGCCCTGTCTGCAGCGTGGGCTAACTCGAAATTCGATATATCGATACTTAATTCGGTTTTATTGATTAATTAAATTTACCATTTATATAGTCGTTTTGAAGTTGCGAAAGATGGGAAAAATACTACAACGGTTGAGTTTGTTGGTAGGCCTGGCGTTGTATTTATTTGACTATGGCTCAGACATTTACGTGGCTGTTCAATACGGAGAAAATAATGAATTTTGGTGGTTTTGGATGACAATTGGTTTTATCGGTATTCCGTCAATCATAGTAAACATAACAGCGATCGTTCAACTGGTAAACTACCTCACATGTATAGCCGCCGTTCTTCAATTATCGATCGTCGGTCGTTACATCGAAGCATTTGTATCGCTTGAACATAAACGTATATACTTACTCGCAATGCTACGTTATTTGGAGACGATTATGGAAAGCGCTCCACAATGGTGTCTACAGGTTTACATTATGCTACGTCAGTGGTATTTCCCATCATACACCGTAGTCTCCAGTGTATTTTCACTCCTGTCTTTAGCGTGGAGTATCACGACACTCGAGAAAGAAAGAGCAACTCACGAAGATCGCGGATTTGAGACATGTGAAACAATCTTTTTTCTGATGGGGCAACTGTTTACACTCATATCAAGATTATCTGCAATTGTTCTTTTTGCTTACGTGTTTCGTTATTACGTCATCATTTTCCTGGCAATCCATTGGTTGCTTCTTGTGGTGATAATATTTCAAATACAAAGACGTGGCGGAGAAAGTTTCGAAAAATCGTTACTTTTATCATTGCTTGCTGCCTTTCCTTCTCTGTTTCACGTTTCGAAAACCGTCATTCCAACCAAAAATCCCAAAGCTGAGATGATTGTGGGGTATATTTTCATCGTCTTAGAAAACATCATCATGGTGACGTTGTCTCTGACGATTGAAATGCCAGGCGTATCACATATGGATGTACTGATGCCAATCGCAGTTTCATTCCTCGTAGCTGGATCAATCCTATCAATCATCTGCGGCATTTGTTGTACCGATCTTGATGATAATTAGCTTAAATGCACGACATTTTTTTTGATAAAACTAAACCTTATTCAACATATAAAATACTCAATTTCAGGATTTAAAGTAACGTATTTCCCTAAGTAGCTTATCTCCTTACGAGCTATCGGAAATTCACGTGCAATGTACATTGTAAGGGGGTATTGAATGATTTTCATCGGAAAAAAGAATTTTTATTTAAAAACTAGTTTTATTTTCACGGCTGTGTTTTCAAAATCAAGTATATAGAACATTATCAGAAAGTCGTGAAGGGAGAGACTTGATCTTATTTTCCAAGCAAAAATTACATGTTAAACCCAATACCCGACCCACTGATTTGCCAAAACCATTTCCGGCAAAAAAGTGCTGACGATGCAAATCCCATTCACTGCGGCTCCAAATTCATGTTTTCTAGTAAAAAATAGACAGATTCAGATCCCATTTTATCCCTTAATGACCCTCTGATATTGTTTTCTGTCAAAAAAATAGAAGCAGTATGTCTCATGTTACTCTGCCTGTTATATGCCACAGATATATTTTTAGCCATATTTTAGTTTAGACTTTAATTATCAGATATGCACGCACTGTTATATAGCTATTCAAATTAGTTGCGTAGTTTGACATTTTAAAGCCAATAATATAATGGCCGATACAGCATTAGTTTGCCTTATTTGTTGTCGCTAACAAAAGACAGCTAGTTCTAGCGAACACAGATATAATTTATCGTAAATGACTTAAGAATATATATACATGTAACTAAGGCATCATTTATAATACATTTTAATGTTTGTCATTTGTGTTACTTTAATTGTGTCATTTTGCATTTAACCTACAATGTCTTTAATAGACGTTTTATTTTGCAAAACAGACGGTACTATAAGGACGGTAGGTCAGTACCATAGTGAAACAAGAGTTAATTATGTCATGCTAATAATAAGTTAAGTTAAGTTAAGTTAAGTTAAGTTAAGTTATGTTACTTTACTAGGCTTTGCTTTAAATTAAGCTGAATAATTTGAGTATTTGACCAGTCAGAAATTCGGAATGTCCGAGGTAAAATTGATTTGGCCAGTCATCTTGACCGGCGAGCCTCCAGCCGCTAATTTGCGCCCTAGTAACTGACTTGCTACAAGTTGTTCCAACAAGACTAATACAAGCAGTTCGTAACAAGTTGCTACGAGCTTGTCGTCATCAACTTGTTAACAACTTGTTACCTGCAGACAATATCAGACTTGCTGGAACAACTTGTTGCGAGTCTGTTGGCCTCGTCAACCTTGTTACAAGATGATAACAACTTGTTCCAGACTTGCCAACAACTGGGAACAAGCAGTGCGAACACATCTTTGGCTGCGAGATTCACACGCTTGTATATGGCAATTAAGAGAGACAACAACAGTTTACAAATAGCTATATAATTATTACTTCACATCTCATTTTATAGTTCCTTTGAAGTACCAAAAATGGAGAAAAAATCACGACGGTTGTGTCTGTTGGTAGGCCTGGTGTTGTTTTTATTTGACTACGGCTCAGATATTTACGTGGCTGTTCAATACTGGAAAAATAACAATTTTTGGTGGTTTGGGATGACTGTTGGTTTCATCGTTATTCCGTCAATCCTGGTGAACATAACAGCGATCGTTCAAGTGATGAACACTTTTACATGTATAATGGCTGTTCTTCAATTGTCTATTGTTGTTCGTTACATCGAAGCACTTATATTGCCGGATTCCCGCCGTATCTACTTCCTCGCAAACCTACGGTATTTAGAGACGATTACGGAAAGCGCTCCACAATGGTGTCTACAGGTTTACATCATGCTACGTCAATGGCATTTCCCATCATACACCGTGGTTTCCAGTGTATTGTCGCTTCTGTCTTTAACCTGGAGTATCACAACACTCGAGAAAGAAAAAGCAACTGACGAAGCACGCGATTTCAAGCTACTTCATACAGCCTTGTTTCTAATTTGGCAACTGTTTACACTGGTATCAAGATTATTCGCTATCGTTCTTTTTGCTTACGTGTTTCGATATTACGTGATCATTTTCCTGACAGCCCATTGGCTGCTTCTAGTGGTGGCGATGCTGATAATACAAAGATATCATTACGCAATTGATAGTCTGGGAAAATCCTTACTTTTGTCATGTCTGGCTGGTTGTCCTTCTCTTTTTCACTCTTCGGAAACCGTCCTTCCAACCAGAAAACCTAAAATTGAAATGATCGTGGGGTATATTTTCATCGTTTTAGAAAACATCATCATGGTGACATTGTCTCTGACGATTGAAATGCCAGACGTATCACACATGGATGTATTGCAACCAATTACTATTGCATGCGTTGGAGGAGCAACATTTCTATCATTGATCTTCGTCTTTGTTTTTTACTACTGCGTTGATGTGTGAAAGTAACGCATGCGAATTAATTTCGTAGGCTCTATTAATTAAAAACAGAGGTGGTAGTATTTCGTCGCTTGGCGTAAGAACTACAACGTCTGTGAGCAGGCTAATTTTGGCCCGTCCGTGGATAATAAAATGACATAAATCGAGATTGTAGCAGCTATAAACTCGGCGGTCACGTGGTAAGCACACCACGTGTAAAGATTAGTGTGCTGCCTCGCTAACGCTCGAAAGCAATTAGCTGAGTACTTTGACATTTGAAAGCCAATAATTAATATAGTGGCCGATACTACTATTTTGTCTGATTTGTTGTTGCTAATAAAAGACAGTTCTATAGCAAACACATAAAGATATAATTTATCGTAAATGGCTCAAATATATATACATGTAATTAAGGCACATTTAAAATACATTTTAATCTTTTTCACTTGTGTTACTTGAATTGTGCTATTTTGCATTTATCTTACAAAGTCTCAAATAATTTCTATTAAAAACTGACGGTGAATGCTATTTTATGTCGCCAGGAGATTCAATTAACGCTTTGACATGTTGTCTGGACTACCTAACATGAAGTTTCATTGCTTGATTTATTATCGAGAACAAGAACTGCCTGACAGTTCAGTTCTCGAACTGATGTACAAAGGGTTATTTTTTTCCCGCTGTGTGCGTTTCTGGTATAAAAATCTAATAGTTACCAAAATAAATCCAGTCTTTGTTGTATATGTTACTGTAGATAGAATTCAAATAAAACTGAAGCTCAAATTTCAAATACTTGCGATGCTTCAGTTAATCTTCAGACATGTTTAATCCTTCCAAGAAAACACGCGTTGACATTTCCAAGTGTTGAACTGCGCAGTGTTGGTGCATCTACCGCCGTACTGGCCTGATAAATTCGCACTTTAGTGCTCTATACTGCAATTGGGGAAGCTTTGATTTTCCTTTTTATAGAGAACGGCAAAAGCATTATTCAATCTGGTATGTATATAGAATGATTATAGTTAAGCCGCGGTCAAACTGACGAGAGTTGAGGAGTGTTGCCAGTCACACATTGTTACAGGGGAAATTTCAAGCTCTAGATTAACAAAATAAAGGTTCGATGAGTGTTCCAACTATGTTTTAATTTCAATAGAATACACGATAGTGTTGGGAAAGTATTAAGAACAGCTAAACGAAAAACAGAATGAATTCAACGACGCGCTACTAAGTATACTTCAACTATTATATCGCTGTCCTGACACTCACAGAAAACGACTTATCCAGACAGATTTACTTCCACTCTCTCATTGGCACGAATATTTGGACATGGTACTAGGCTACTATTCAAACTTACCAACAACATGACTTATACAGAGAGAGCACTTTTACGGACAGTCAATTTGAGTCAAAGAACCAGGAAGGCGCCATTATATTAGAGGAACAGCTATGTCGAACTTCAACATACGCTAGATCGTATTTGGTTCGATCAGAAGGGTGTAGAATGTTCTGCCAAACGAAATACGCAAGAACTTAACCAGTCTCTGTCTCCGGCTATAAACACTTATTTAAGGAACACTATACCAAAGTGCTTTAAATCAACTTATAAATCTGAAGACGAACGGAAATAAAAGTCAGTTTGTACATGTTAAGTGTGGCTTTGCCTGTCGTCTTCTGTCTCTTAATTCCTATATGACAATATGTGCTGTTTTTAATATCTGTATGTTTTAATGTTGTTAATGTCTGTATATGTTTGTATGTTTTGTCGGTAATTGTAATCGTTAAAAGTTCTAAGTATTTTACACGCTAACAGCAAAAACTTCCTGGGCAACAGTTTCCTGTTCAAAATATTACACAAGTTTGAACGTGCCGAAAAAAACGTCGCACTTTGACTCCTCAGAAAAGAACTTTAAAACTGCTCTACGTTCTGGAAACATGTTTTGTATTAAATTTCAAGTATTGCTGAAAGATCTTAGCTTTTTTCCTTGTTGAAATACAGCTATTTAGTGCATGCTCAAAAACGGATGTCTTTTCGGCGGCGTATTTTTCACGCCATACGAGTACATGGCCGCCATCATGAGTGGCTTCAAAGATGGCGGCCAAGTTATCGTTTCAGTTCCTTAGAGTTCACTGCTGCCAACTTTCATGCACTCTCATCTAAACTTTATCCAAATTTGCACAATTATTACATGTATTCAGATTAATAATACGACAGATACACAGTCACTATATACAAAGTTACAATGATTACAAATAAATTATCGTGAGCAGTGATCAAAGTGGCCAGAAGCTTTCGAGTTGATCACTGCCGACTATCACTAGCTAGTATATAAATTTATGTGTGTGTTTATATATACAGTAGTTTTTAATTATTGCTATTACTGTAACGGATTTGTGTGTGTTTATATACAGTAGTTTTTAATTATTACTATTACTGTAACTAAATTTGTGAAAGAAGAAAAGACTGAGTATATTTTTTGACTGAATTAGGCTATTTAATTTCAAGATCATATAGTTTGCAATATTCGAGATAAAACAAAGATGAAAACATGTATAACATAATTTGTTCGGACACTTGGTCTACTAAAGTTTTGTTTACCAACAAATCTAGTATTATATAGGAATGACATGACATGTGGAAGCTAGTTGATAGTTTGAGAAAATACAGTATAGAAACATCACACTTATCGTGTATAATCTTATATGTAAATATATTAATTTTCAATTTAAAAATATCAAATTTAAGAATCTTGAAAAGCAGATTGTAAAACAGTGTCCCATTCCAAAAAATATGCTTTTTACACATGCATTTTCACCAAATCGAATTTTATTTTAAATTAGTATAGGTAATCATGCGATGGCGAGTACAATTAGGGATTAATAGTACGAGTGATGTTTGGAAATTTGCCAAAATTGGACGAGGCGCCGGGGTGAGTCCAATTTGGCAAATTTCCAAACATCACGAGTACTATTAATCCCTAATTGTACGAGCAACATCGCATGATTACTTGTTTATTATTAGCATGACAAAATTGGATACGTACTTCTCAATGTCAGCATCATATTCTCTCGCCAAAGCCCAGTCCTGCCAGACTTTCAACAAGAATTTGGTGCTTTTGTTTGTATTTCAGTTCATTTAGTTCTTTTGTTAAAGCAAAATTTGGTGCTTGTGTTCGTATTTTCATCTAGTTCCTCCACGGCAATTTCATTTCACGCTTGAGTTTAAAATACGTTTCCGCCATTTTGTTTGTTTTGGGAAAATCATTAATTGTACTGCAGTACAATTAATGAAATA
>CACRXK020011818.1:5183-15849 GCA_902702795.2 Paramuricea clavata
GGTTTTTAGTGTGAAGTTTCACTTCACACTATTGTGATGGCTGGCGAATTCACACGAATCAGTCAGTCAGTCAGTCAAACAGTCAGTCAGTCAGTCAGTCATAGAGTAAACTTTCCGGGGGGTGTATACGATTTATGTTCGCAGTGATTTATTGTACTTAGTCAGTGCTTTGAAGGTTATTTAAGCAATTTTATTTATTTTCTTTAAATATTCTTTTGTCCTTTTGCCAAGTTCACAAAAATTTCGAGGAATCGTTGTCGTTATTGTAATTTTTTGTAATTTTAAAACATTCGCCTCTCATGTTGTGTAAAGGATCTTTCCCCCCGGAACACCCGATTGTCGCGTGTAGCATCACAATAAATAGATAAATTGCATCAGTTTCACAAGGCACGTTTCCGATGTGTTAGGCTTGTTTCAAACGTCACGCCGAGCGTATTAAAAGCAATAAATGAGATGAAATGCCTTGGGTAACTGTTTATTTCGTAGTGTAAGCCATCAGCTTTTCTAGGTTGTCGGCGACCCTATATAGTTCTTGCAGTGTCTTTTTCAATTTGAAACTTCACACTATCCTTGGATCCCTAGTTGTGGATGTAAATTCATTAACATATTTAGACATGCACCGAAGCTTCCATTCCTGCCATAGGGTTGAATTTTTCGCAGCTGTTCCTGGTTGGGTTTGATAATGTAATTGAAATTTCCATCCACAGAGGTGCAAGGAATGCACTACATTAAAACTCGTTATCTGACCATGTTAACATTCTGTGCCTGTACTGTATATCCTAGACTGTACCCAAACCTAAAGTTAGCGACGTTGGAACGTTCGAAAAAGAAGAACTACAATTTCAATTCGATGACGAACGTGCTGCAGGGGGCACATTTAAAGACAACAAGGACTGGTAGGTTGTCCTGTAATGACACTTTCTTTAAAGAAATATATTTTATCCCAGTCTTTTAATCTGGAAATATCGGAATCCAAAACCATTGACAGAGAAGGGTACCATTGCATTATGTAAAAGGAGAAAAAAGTAAATGGTGGGCATAAAAGAAAGGAGAAAGGATTAGAAAAATTTTGAAAAACAGCAGTTGTGTACACTATAGTAATGACTGTACAAATGCGACCATTGCACGCTGTCTGTTCATCATTGCTTTGGTGCATAAAATGTAACATGCATGTGTAAATTATGCAAGTGTAAATCCAGATCAGTTTGACACAGACATTTAGCGTACAATTTTTTTCGTGAAATTTGCCACCAAAACATTTTTTTTTGCATGTCGATTTGTCATTTTTAGGTCGTTAATTCGTACCCTGGTCACATACAAGCGATGTGCTTTTTGTGTCATACAATTACATTTCTGAGACTACAGAATTATCTCGATTATCTCCTGAAAATACTTCGCATTCACTTGCATAAGTGTTTTATATTTCCAGCCCTGACCTATAGGTAATTGTAGGTCAAATACGAGGCAGAGGATTTTACGGGAGAGCGTTGTGAAAAGGCGAGTCTTACTGATGCGGATGGACTTTGAAATCCCAGTAAAGTCCTAAGTCGTGTATTTCAACTGACTTTTCAAACGTTCTAGTTAACATAGTTTACTTCGAAATAATGTTTATGTAAATTCCGATTTTCAAAGTAGTGAAAGTACTATAGTATTTAGAAAAATTTCAAAGTTTCAAAACGCTGATTATAGTTTGATTCATGAAATTATTAGCGAGTTTGAGAATGTACGCTTGAAAGCAATTTTCCTACCTGGTTTTTGAATTTTTTTTCAAAAATGCAGTTTCTATATCGCTAAGATGTACGTATTCTGTTCTTCCAAAGGTCTGACGATTCTGACGATGAACTGGACGATGATGATGTTGGTAATATTATGATTGTTACTCAAACACCGCCTCCCGTAAACAGAAAACACGATCGAACTGGAAATTTTGTAAAACGAGCCAGATTGACTGGTGAATTTGCTAAGATCATTAATGATGGATTATATTACTACGAACAGGTAATGATGATGCTAGGTAAAGGTTGCACAGGCGAAGCTTGTAGATACAGGAGGAACAAAATTCGTAACTGGAGTAATAATACATCGTACACTAAAGATGACGCTAAATATGGCCAAAGAAAGATCTGGGTTTCCGGACCCTGATCTTTTTATCTGAAGTTTTGAATTTTTTGTACCCAGTTTGTGGCGCCTGACTACCGTGGGAATCGAACCCCCACGACCTTTGGGATACTAGTCCAATGCTCTGCCAACTGAGCTACGAGGTCAAGTCGGTTCGAGTTTGTGATATTTCGGAACGGAGTGTATGTCCTTCGATATCAATGTATTCTAAGATGACATTTTTTTGTGTGTGTGTGTGTGTGTGTGTGTGTGTTGGTGTTACGTTCTAAGGTGAATATGATGTTTGTGATGTTACTCTGAGTGTGCATCCACACCGGCAAGCTGAAATTTTGGCCTGACCACGGTGGGATTCGAACCTGGCCCTTTGGGATACTAGTCCCATGCTCTGCTAACTGAGCTACGAGGTCGACTGACAAACGTTCCAGCTTGCCCGGTGTGGATTCACACTCAGATTAACATCACAGTGACAGACATATTCACCTTAAGTGCTTAACACCAACACACACAAAAAATCAAAGTATAAATATTAACCTGTTTGTTTCAAAATTGATATACACTGTAATATTTAACAAATTTTTGTGCCATCTGTGCTGCCCTAATTGATGTAGAATATCAGTCTCATGCGTGAGGATTTATTGTGAAAATTTGACGAAAAACGAAAACCCGACCTATCCGGATACCCTACCTACGTTTTTGCAAGAAGAAATAGGAAACCCAAGTATTTTTTGCCCAAGTGGATATTTGACGTCCGTCTGGGTATCAGTCTTCTGCGCGGTATGTGGTTATCCCTATAAGTTAGAAAGAAATTAGAAATTCTAAACTTAGCATTAAAAAATTCTAATATTGTTCTAATTTCCGTCGTTTAGGATCTCTGGGATGATAGTGATGATAGCTACTTGAGTAAAAAGGTATGGATAAAAATTCTTGCTACTTTTACTGTTCTGGACTCGATTTTTTTTTAATTACCTTGGGAAGATACGTTTAAAATCGAGTTCACAAATTAGCAATTCCACTCAAATAAGACATTTTCTAAATATTATGTACCTATTTTGTTGGAAAGGTGCCTCGCATGGGTAGCGTAATCTATTATGCGCCGTTCGCACAGTTATATTTTGTGTGTATGTATAAGTTGTTCATTTAACGCAATAAAGTTATTGTAAAAAACAGGGTAACTGCAGGTATGACTATGAAACCCATGACAGGTTTGAATTTTTCCATGTCAAGATCGATGAGACCGTGTCTACATTTGTAGAGCTGTATTTCTCTGATCTCTCTATCATAGGCGAGATGCAAAAGGACATCAATACAATACATGATAGTGCTGGGAAAGCATTAAGAACAGCCTGGAACAGCTAACCAAATCGCGTGCCTGCCGACTTTCATGCACTCTAATCCTCATTTCATCCGGGCTTAATAACCAGTGGCACGACAACAGCTTGTCAGTGGCAAGATTTTAAGTTAAATTAACTGCCCTGAGCAAGATATTTTATTTTGGTTTCTGTCATTTTTAGATCGAGCTTTCCTCCTCGTGGAAGAAAGTGGACGTAATATCCCGAGACTACTTTGATAGTCTTCATTTCGACGGTCGTCCAAGGTCTAGCAGCGAGTACTTCGTTATGGACGTGGAACAATCTTCAGAAGACACTGAAAAATTATCAGAAATAACCAATCAGCTATCACCAAGTGCTCCACCGTTCCGACCACGAGCGATGACCGAACCAGTCGAGCAGTTGTCGAAGTCACTTCCGACCAATGTGCCTTGCTCGCCTTCGCCATCTAAACGTGCCAAGGGTTCTCGAACTCCGAAATATCTCAAGGATAACGAAATTGCTCCCAGGTTTTATCCTGCTATTAGCAAGGAGAATGTACCTGATGATGGTCTGGTTAGTATTCTTCATTTGGTAATTTTAGTGATAAACGTGTATTGGATGAGACCGAGCATGGTATCAGGAATTATTACTCCGGGTACTGTAAGTACCGGAGTATTAAAATGTCAGATCTTTTTTCTTAGGCGACACAAGTGTGTACTTCCACAGTGCACCGTACGCAACGCACGCAACGCACTACAAAAATACGAAATATCTAAAAATAGCCGCCATTCGTAGTAGATCGGAGCGAGCGTTGTGTTTACAATGTATCTAATTCTATTTACAGTAAATATTATCAAATGGAGGGGTTCTCATACACTCGTTTTTATACAGTGACCATGCACAGTTCATATAAATACAAATCGAAATTCGAGACTTTCTCGCGTGTTTAGTAGCGGTTGCCGTTATTGCAAAGCTATAATTCTGATCGACAACTGGCTTGGTTCGTTGCTGACGTTAGCCTGGTATTTGTTTAATTTTGTCACCACTGTACGTAGTTAAATTGTGTTAACACTCGTCACTCGTGTTCTTTAAGTCTCCCTTTGTGCCTCGTGGCCAAAATTGAAGTACAAACAACGCAAAAATCTATTCGACATATGACATATCTGAAAGTCTTCGATTCGCGAGGCAATTTATATCGCAAACCACAACAATATTGGCAATATTGTCTATACCACGCTTGAATTAGACAAAAGCGCATATAAAATATATATAACTAGATAGCTTTACCCAACACTATTACGCCTATTACACAGTTTAATGTTTTATTTATAGAGTATTAAAAATCGGTCTCCGGAGAGCTGCATTGTCTTGGTCTTAAAGTAAAATCATTACTAGGATGCTTAAAAACAATCTAAACGTTTGATAATAACAAACTTACAGAAGCCTTACAAATTAAAACAATCAATCTGTATAAACAAAATATCAACATAACTTACTTATGAGTTATGCTGCCAGTTATGAACTTACTACCATGCATTGAAAAAGTGTTGACAATAAGTATATGACACGACTAACAATATATTACTTTTTAAATAATTTTCTTTACGTGTTTGATAAATGTGGTTTGTTTACGTTAGCTATTTTTAGTAATTCAGTTTCAGGAGTTCTTCTCGAGGGTCGAGGGTGGGAAGCGAGGGTCGAAAAATCATATATAAAAAGTCGAGGGTCATATAAAAAAGTCGAGGGTCATATATAAAAAGTCCGGGGTCGTATTTCTAAAATATTTTATGGTTTTTATTGTCGAGGGTAGAAATTTGCGGGCATTCCCTACAGATAAATTTGCAGGTGGGGCAAGCACAATAGCGAAAACAATACTTTTCGTGGCAATGGCGTCGCGAACCCGGAACAGGCGTATGGCAATGGAAAGGTGTAAACAAGTCCTGATTACTCTGATTCAATAGACCATATAGTGAATAGACTGATACAATAATTTGCGACATGCAATCCGAGATAACGCAGATAATGCACCACGCCGTTTGAAACTATCTCGACTGTAGCTTTTGATCGGCATGTCTATTTTTATGTGGTAATATTTTGTCATATAAAAAGTAATCGCATATAAAAAATTAATAATTGCATATATAAAAATAAGAGCTAAAAATTAAAAGTAAAGTAAGTGAACACGAACTTAAATTATTATTTTGTTAAATTATTAAAATGTACCCTCAAGCTTTTCACCCTCGAATTTCTACCCTCGACAATAAAAAAAAACATAAAATATTTGTAGAATACAGCCTCCGACTTATTATATACGACTCGAAAAAAAAACACTCCTACGCATGTTTTAGATAGAACTTTTAATAAAGAACTAGATAGCTTTTATTAGAGATAATCAGTGTCACAATCAGTGGCGTAACTACTATGGGCTCAGACCGGGATAACCCGGGGGCCCCCAACCCCAATGGGCCAAATGGGGCCCCCAGGCTTAGGCGATAGAGCAAAAACATTGGCCATGGCCTCTGATATGTTACAATGTCGTTTTGTGACCATCAGAATTCCGAAAAATCTCTCCCCAAAGTCCAGGAAATGGTATTTCAGAGAGTCTAGATTCAATGATGAGCATGCCCTGGACCCCCTTGAAAACTTGTGCATATACGGCGCTCGACTCATGCCTTTGGCACTTCTACTAGGGAGGGGGGGCTTCGAAAATTTTGAACCGGGGGCCCCCTGATATAACGTTGCGCCACTGGTCACAATGTCCTTTTATTTTTATGTTATAAAATATTATGATCATTGCATATGTTTTTAGTCACCTGGTCAAGTGGTACACTGTAACTCCAACTTTAATATGCTACTGAATATCATGCATTAAAGATACCTTCATTGCCGTATATAAGAATACGTTAAAGTAGCTTTGCGCCGTTAGTTAAGGCAAGGCCCTGTACCCGGAGTGAACGCCTGAGTAGGCGTCTTGTTCATATCATATTATGCGCAAGGCGAATGGTTTTCATAAATGCCTTGCAGCGCTGTATGGTTCTGAACCACTGTTTTGTTAAGTTGTACTGGGCCTGTTGTTTACGCATTTAATTAATCTATACTACAGTGGAAACGACACTTTCTATTAGTAAAATGTGCACAGATACAACAGCAAGTAGACACTAGACAGCAAGTCGCCATAAAAGTAATTGTATAACAATATCATCAGTTTCATAATCTGACCTTTTTTGTATAGCCAAAGAAGCGAAAAACGAAGTACAGCAAGAATCCTCCTGTTGAACAGCACGTGGGCTGGATAATGGGCAATAAGCCGTATCCTGCAGTGAGGTACATCCGTTAAATGTCCATTTGTAAAACGAATTCAGAAAATTGCATACCTGAAAAATTCAGTCATCGTTACTACTTCCTCCCCGCTTATTCTTCACGAATCTTTTTTTCGAGTATTTGTATTTTTGTTTTTGTATCAGTATGAGAAGATACATAGTTAGTGTTAGATACAGTTAGATATTTCACATGGTCTTTCTAGTTATTCATAAATATTAACATGTAAATACAAGTATATTTTTCGCTCAACTATACTAACAGTATGATACACAAAATATGTACTTCTAGTAAATACATAAGTACAGGTAATCTAAATAAACCACGCAAGTAATCTAACGGATCTAAATAACAGTTTGGAAGGACTGTCTTTTTCGCCAATCGATCGCCCTAAATGATCTAAGCAAAAAAATGTTGATCTCTTAAAGTTAGGTTTCTCTAGCGTACCGTTCACATGTACCCTGGCCCAGAGGTTTTTTTAGGTTTGGCGAACGCGAAATGCGAGAAAACGCGCGAAGAAAAAGGAAAAACCTCTGGTGAATTTGTTAGCGATTCCTGGTTCGGATAAAGAATGCAAAAAATGTATAATGGCTTAATGCATCGTATTCTAAAAATATTATCCAATCATTATCCTTGACGCCAGGCCGTCTAGACAGGGTTTTATCGCATGTTCACTGTCCAGTGTATGCCTGCCCATTTGTAGCAATATTTATTCTCCTGAATTTCATTCAATTTAAAACATCTATTCAATTTAATGTAAATATATATTTATATTCATTCACTTTAATCTTGCAATATACATTCAATTTAATCCTGCAATATACATTCAAAAAAATCTGTATTTAAATTTATTAAACACACCTCTTTGTGCCGACGTGAACTTTGTCTGTTAATACAAAAGCAAGCAAATTTGTCTTGTAGATTTCAAATGAAACCATTCCTCTCCATATCGCATTTCGAATAATAGACTCGGAATTACAAAATGCGACTGTAAACTCTCCATTGCTTTCTCGTCCTCTTCATTTGACAGTGAAGTAACACGGCATCCACGCTTTCTTAGTTCACGGACGTGAGAGTCAATGAAATAGTTCAATTTGCAAACGACTATTAAGATGGGTTTCTCCAGAAAATTGTGGCTTTTGCCAAGTCGTCGTGCTACTCTCGGTGTTAGAACTTTGGAATATTAAACTCTTCCCATAACCGATAGCAAGATGCAAATACATCTTTAATGTGAATCAAATTGGACAAGGCGCGGTATTGATGCTCCGTTAAACTTTTAATTCAGGAAATTTTTCAATCTATCTATTAATGCACATTCACTGTTTTTGTCTGCAACTGTGCTGACCTGAGCTTGGTGTATATTGGACAGCTCTGTCAGTTCTAAATGAAGTTTTTTTGGAGGTTCCACTGTATCCAACAGTTGTATGTCTACAACTGTGCATTTATTTGCTTTCTAGTGCATCAGCTGGGACGTCTCCACTCCAAACCCCGTCTTTTTTGGGACCCAGCGTTCCGTCCACTTCCTCTGGTCCATTTGGTTCTGCGCCCATCTCATTTCCACATTTCCAACATCCTTCTCATGAACTGCTCAAGAAGAACGGATTCACACAGCAGCTTTATCATAAGTTCCGTCAAAAATGTTTTAAAGGTAAGAAAACATCTTATAAACTAAACTTTGCCATAATGAAGTTCTGTGTGGCTTAAGTGGAGTGTAAAGTGAAGACGAAGGTTTCCTTCCTGGTGTCCGCCATTGCTTACCTTTTTTCAGTAAGATTAAACAATATTGTCAGTCGCGATTTACTATTGATATCGAGATATTTTAACGCTTTAGAATTACTTTTTCAGTGTAATTATTTTCTCAGTCACCGTGATGAAAACTTCGGTCGCAATTGGCAACCTGGCGCCCAGTTATTTCAACATCTGATGAAGTTCCGTAGATGTATTTCATTTTTTATTTTAGAGAGAACAAAGAATGGAGTGGGACAGTCGCAAGAAATGAACACATTGTACCGGTTTTGGTCATTTTTCCTACGGTCGCATTTTAATCGGTAAGAATTGTCACTGAACATTTATTATAATCAGTTACACTTGGGTCACACAGTAAAAATCTGGAAAGTGAAAAAAAAATATTGAATGATTAATACACTTCGACTGTCTGACAATGGACCATTTGCATGATAGACTAAATTTTGATCTAGACAAAAATTTCATCACAGCTTGAAAGAGCATCACAAAATTAGTAATATTCCAAAGTTTCGTTGCGAAATGTTGTAAAATGTGGATAATATAGCCTTGCGAAATTTGCAATTTTCAGTCATTTTGTATTACAAACAGGAAATTGATGCCCCAACACCCGATTGGGCTGTCAATTTCCCGTGCGTAATACAAAATGACTGAAAAACGGCAAACTTCGCAAGGCTATATTATCACATTCTAACCTGAAACTTTGGAATATTATTTAATGATGCTCAACTGTGATGTGTCTAGATATTTAGTCTATAATGCAAATGGTCCATTGGTAGTTTTGTGGCTTTAACATGAAGTGGTGGGATCCCCTAAGTTGAATCAAATTGTTTGGCATTATAAAATACTACTGCATGCAATAAAATATGGAAGATGTTCCAGATGACAAACGTTGAAACGTAGTCAGACTGCTCTTGTTTTTTTTTTCGGTACTAGGAGGTTCTTTTGTAATAGCGAGATGACTTATTGAGTAGTATTAATGTTGTATTCGTGAGATTACGGATCAAACTTTTTGAAAAATATAACAACAACTTCGCCGTTTTCATCGAAGGCTTCAGGTGATGGGCGTTGACTCGAAACATGGCTGCGGAGGTAGGGGAGCCATGGAGCGACGCTACTCGTAGTATAAGGGGCTTACTCTAAAGTTGAATACTGGAGTTGCGGGCCAACTAGGAATATCATGTCTTAGCAATGGAGCTACCTTTCTAAATCTGGAGTTACATGAGCTGGCTAAAAAGTCCAAAAATCGTATGCGGTTAGCTATCCAAATTTTGAATTACTGACAAGCAACTCTAAAAATCATGTAGAGCCAGCTATCTAAGCCTGGAGTTACTGGCCAACAACTGCAAAACTCACGTGCAGCCCGCTCTCTAAGTCTGCAGTTACTGTAGTGGCTGGGCCAGTATAAACCAAGTTCCATTCGAAGCTGGCTATCTCCACAAAAATAAGATCTGTAGGCACGGCTCGAAAAGTAGAAGCTCTTGTTGTATTTTCCGACAGTTTGATCCAGTAATTCCTCAAGTATAATATCATTTATCGCTACTTGAAGTTTTCCCGTTAAAGATTAGTCTTAATGTTGCCTAGTGTTATAACGTATGTTATTTCTTTGTTTGTTATTTCTTTGTTTGCCAACAGGAAGATGTACGCTGAGTTCAGAAAATACGCTAATGAAGATGCGAAAGCCGGATATAGGTACGTATTGTAGTAAACACATTCTGCAATGGTGTGTGGAATACTTGGGAACGACTTTCTCTGACAAGACAATAGACTTTGCTGTTTATTGTACTTTTGCCCCAATGGCCTCATGTACGTTTACTTGTTTTCTAATAGCATGTGCATATGAAGGTTGTATCGCCATATGTTTTTCTTTGATTTTGATCCTAATTACATGAGTCACTGTTGGAAGATACAGTGTTTATCTCCTATTTTCCCTTCCGTAAATGCGGTGGATGGAAGGGAAAAGAGGGCCTGACACAAATCCCTGTCTGGGCGGATGTAAAAAAGGCAAAACCCCGCTTTTCACCTTGTTGGTCTATCAGACTAAAAATTTAATCTGCTTTTTGATTGCTTAGTGTTAATTAGATTATATTATTATTAGCAGTTTTAACTATAATTAGTTTGTTGTTCAGTTATGTGAAATAGACAGAATATAAACTTTGGTGTGGGAGGAGAGCGAC
>CACRXK020011819.1:0-15848 GCA_902702795.2 Paramuricea clavata
TATGGCGCTTTTTCGGGTTCAAAATGCAATACTATAAATTTGTCGATATCTGTCTTTGGAAGAGTAGCTATTTGACGTGTATATATGAATTTGTCGAATAAAAGTTCCATAAATTCTTGAATTTGTCGAATTAAAATAAACAACTGTTCATGAATTCGTCGATTGTTTAAATTCTTCGATAATGCCTTGCGACCTTGGGGACTTGAGCCCGCAGATCTCGGATTTATTTTGACTAGAATTACATGAAGTTTTCCATAAACACGTGTTTCGTTTGTTCGCCGTTCTTGCATTATTCATTTATATACTTTTTTATTCTGAGAGACTGTGCAGAAAAACTTATTACAGCTGCTAATAGCATCGTTTCTGTTCCTGCTGGGCAACAAATGTCTCTGGTGATAACAAATTTCGGTCTTCCCACAGAGCTAGCTCTGTTTTGTTCTAACACATTAGGAAGAGTTGTTCTGTTTTCTAAATTTAAATTTCGAAGCAGTGAAATAACTTCTGAAATAGCATGGAAGGTTGAGTTAAATCTGTTTCCCATTCGAGTCAAGTGACCACATATTTGTTCCAGGCGAATGATATATAAGGAAGTCTACAACTTCTTCGTCTGGACTGGACTGCAATCTTCTGGACAGATCAAGAAGGGACTGCCTTAATCTTGATGCATACAAACTTATTACATCATTCGCCTGCGCCATCTTGTGAAAATTCTATGTAAAATTAAATGACGTTTTCATTTTCTTTATTAATACTTTGAGATCTGCGGGCTCAAGTCCCCAAGGTCGCAAGGCATTATCGAAGAATTTAAACAATCGACGAAGTCATGAACAGTTGTTTATTTTAATTCGACAAATTCAAGAATTTATGGAACTTTTATTCGACAAATTCATATATACACGTCAAATAGCTACTCTTCCAAAGACAGATATCGACAAATTTAAAGTATTGCATTTTGAACCCGAAAAAGCGCCATAATCACACGCAATCTTTTTCCACGCGCTTACGCAACCGGTCATGCATATGAAAATATGCAGGACCGCTCAGTTGCCAAGGTAACAAAGCCAAAATCAATAACATACGAGAATATTTAGCAAGAATATCGCCTAAAGACCATTGATTTGGGTAAACAAAATAATAAATAAAATACTTAGGCGTAGAAGTGCAAAGATAAAGTATAATTCTATTGTAAACAATTATACTGAACTGATTTTTAAACATTTTGGGGGAAATTTTTAGTCATGCACTGCATGACCTGCATGACCGCTGGCTTCGCCACTGGTTCCTCCGTGTTTTTCGAGCCGATGATAGCTCCCGATAATCAGCTGGGTCAAACGGTGTTTCTGAGGTAGGAGGATCGGGTGTCGCACTTCGTAAGGAATTGAGCTCGGTCAAGTCTTCCTCCAACACGTATTACGTTATTCTCGTCGAGGTAGGGTGTAAATGACAACAGTTTTGATCGCTTGCTGACACTTTTCGTTCTTTCCAAGGATTGGAGCTCGTCGGGGAATGCCTCTCGTTGACATTGGCATACTAGGGCAGTCAGTCCAACTCGTAATTCTTGTACGGTTACGACACTACTCTTTGGTTTCTTTCCTTTACATACATTGAAGAAACGATGAACTAACGCTGCTACTCGCTGTGCTTTCGACAAGGACGAACATCGCTCCAAATCGACGTCAGCATAGACGGGAACGCGCTCTGGGTTGAATTTGGCAACGAATATTTTGCTTGGTTTGATTTCTTCGTGTTGCTGTAACTCTTCGACAGGCATTTCCTTTGGCCATTTATCTTCACCTTGATAAAGGAAATCAGGGCCAGTGAACCAACGCACGGGAATTAATTCCGACCGCTCATCAAATCTCGAACGGGTGGCACAGTCACTTACATTCAGTCGGCCAGGTACGTGGCGCCAGGACTTTGGGTCTGTCAACGTTTGGATTTCGCCAACTCGGTGAGCGACGAACGGCTTATACCAAACTGCAGTAGATCGTATCCAACCAATAACACATTTACTGTCCGTCCAAAAGAACACGCGGTCAATGTGTCGTGTCATAGCTTCTTTAACATAATTCGCTAGGCGAGCACCTAGAAGGGCAGCTTGCAGTTCAAGCCTTGCTACACTTAAAGCTTTCTTCGGAGCTACTTTCGTCTTGGCCATCAGGAAGGAGCACCGTACGTCGCCATCGTCATAAATGCTTCTCAAATAGACCACGGCCGCGAAAGCTTCCTCCGAGGCATCACAGAACGTATGGATCTCTGACTCGATCACGTTTTTCTTCTTAGGTTGTATACATCGTGGTACACATACTAGCTCTAACTCTGGCAGCCTTCTTAACCAAGCTTTCCACTTCGTCAGGTGGGAATTAGGAATGGGGTCATTCCAATCGAGACCTAGTAGGCATAATTGTTGTGTTAGGATCTTTGCTTTGATAATGAATGGCGAAGCTAACCCAAGGGGGTCGAACACGCCGGCCAGCTTGCTCAGGAGGCCTCTTCGGGTGTATCTTACATCTTCAACCGGTGCAACTGCAAATGTAAGTTCGTCAGTTTCAGTGTTCCATTTTACACCGAGAATTTTCTTTTCTGGTTCATGTTCGACAAGGTTGGTCACAATGTCAACTTCAGGTTTCGTTTCCTGTCCGAGCTCAGATACTACTTCCGGGATGTTGGAAGTCCACTTCCTTAAATGTAAATCACCCTTTGCTAAGATCTCCTTTACTTGCTGTCCTCTCTTGATTGCTTGTTCCTTAGTCTCTGCAGAGTCAAGATAGTCGTCCACGTACAAGTTCTCGTTAATAGCTCTCACAGCTTCTTCTTGTCCTTGTCCATGATCTTTAGCAGTTTGGCGAGTGACATAAATTGCTTCGCATGGTGACGAGGTATCACCGAAGGCTAATCTGTTCATCTGATAAGTGTCAATGACCTCACTGTTTTTCTCTTTCCACAGAAAGCGATGATATCTAGCATCTTGCTCCTGCAATCTAACTCGGCTAAACATTGCCTCGATATCGGCTCCGAATGCAACATCACCTTCCCGGAACTTTGTGAGGACTTGTGGAAGTTCATTCTGTAGAACAGGTCCTGGGAGTAAAGCATCGTTCAAACATTTGCCTCTGTACTTAGCTGAGGCATCAAAGACTACTCGGATCTTCTTCTCGGCGGATGATTTCTTATATACTCCGTGATGAGGGAGATACCACTGATTTGGTCCATTGAAGTCGTCTTCTTCACCCACTTTGTGCGTATATCCGTCTTCTACATACTTGCTGACAGCTTTGCGATAATCTTTCTCATACTCTGGGTCTCGCTCAAATCGTCGTTGCAAGCCTTCCAATCTCTTTTGCGCGACTTCTCGATTGTTCTGAAGCTGTGGTTCGTTTTCTTTCCATAACAAGACGCCTGCTCAGGCGTTCACACTGGCCTGAAAATAACTAGATACGTGCTATGGTGCAAAAGGCAGGAATACAAATCTTAAACCGCAAGCAAATTTTATGGACTTTTTAAAAAAATAAAAGACCTTTTGGGGAGACGTAATGGAGATCGATGCACGTGCAAATCATGCCGACCTACAGAATCGATTTCCGGTTTTTCCTAACAGCGCGTTGTTTTCATGTGCGTTCCATGGGCCGCGCTAAAAATATAAATATTCTGTAAATACCGAAATAAAAGATGAGAATCTCAAGACACAAGCTTGAAAATAATACTATAAATAATGTTTTCGATTCTGGTTCCAATAACATTATCACGAAAAGGATATGTCCAAAGGGGCCGAAGTTATGTTCGGCAAAAAGTATGGCTAGTTTATATTGTTTGTTGTATTATGAAATATGATACCATACTTGTATTAAAATTCGCGTCGAACTAATGTTATTGTAAATCAGTAGACTTGCCACAAGTCGACCTCGAACGAAATGCGTTTCTTCGAGGTCGACTTGTGGCAAGTCTAGCAAATGAGAACCATACAAATGATACAATAATGGTTCTAGTTCTTGTTGGTATTTTGAACGCACGCTTTATCTTTCAGTATACTGTAGCTACCACAAATCTTTTCGTGCGGATTATATTTCGTGGAGTACTAAATATTATATTTTGTGGTTTTCGAGTCATTACACAAAGAAAAACACATTAATTCAACATGCAAGAAAGTCCAGAGTACGACACAACGTAAAATACATAGGAAACCGGCACAATTCTTTGAAAATTCAACGAAACTGTGTAAAATATAGTTTGATCACTCTGTGAAAAGCCGCCATTGCAGTTCGGAATTGTGCGCGTGCGTACAAGTGTATAGGCTAATAAACGAACAATGTACCACAAGCATGGCATGAGTCGGCTAGTACGTACATAAATACGTAATTTGTTGCTATTGTATTTGAATTATGGAACGGAGGGAATCGATGGCATTTTGGCTTAATCGTTGCACCTTGAGCCTGCGATGCGCTAACGCAAACTCGATTTCTCGACTACGAAAAAAACAGAAAAAGAGGGATTTAAGACACTTGGCCTACAGGCCAGTGTAACAAGGGGATCTCGTAACCGGTCTCCAACTTCCTAGTCTCGTGTTCCAGTATATCCAAGGCTCGTTGATCATCATTGGAGTAGTGTGGCAAGTTCGTTGTCTTAGTCCCAAACGACTCGCTATCCCAAAACTGCTTAAAGGCAACATCGAGTTGTTCTGCCTCAGCTCTGGCAACGTGATAGCTGTGGATGTCGCCACGAGGCTTGCCAACCAGCCTGACCGCCATCCAGCCAAAACTTGTCCTTTTGGCTACGGTTTCTTGTGGTTTGCCCATCTTTACATCCAACGGTATCAACAAATCTGCATGATCAAGACCAAGAAGGATATCAATTTCACCACCAACAGCTTTCAAGTTAACATTTTCCAGGTGCTTCCACTTTCTTTTGATATCAGGCCATTGAACAGTTCCAACTGGCTGACAGATCTTTGGAAGGCTCCAGGCTGTGAGATTAACATATTCAGCATTGCCTTGTGGTGTTTTAACATGGAGGTTCACTTGAGAAGACGTTCTTTTGCTTTCTTTTCCTCCAACACCCGAAATGTTGAGCGTGGTCTTCTTTCCCCGCAATCCCAGCTTTCGCACAAAAGATTCTGTGACCAGCGTAGTGTCAGAACCATCATCAAACAAAAGGTTTCCTTTCACTTGAATGCCGCCAGCACCAACGACGGAAACTTCAACAACTCCAAACGCTACACCGGACTGTGGTGTCTTGGTGGTGGTTGAACGCACATTCTCTTCTTGGTGTAATAACGGGTGATGTTTCCTTTTGCAGTTCCCGATGCCGCATTCCTTTTTCTGTGTACAATTTCGAGAAATATGAGATTCTTCTAAGCAACCAAAACAGAGCCGTTTCTCTTTCACAAAGTTGAAACGGTCTTCCGTTGACAACTCTTTGAACTTTGTACAGTTCTCCGTCCTATGCTTGCCATCACATTTCACGCATTTGGCAATATGCTGGCCAAATAAAGATCTTCTGGGACGATTTCGGTTGTTACGATTTTCTTTTCTTCGAGTATTTTGTGGGGGCAACGCACTCCAGTAACACCTTCCTCTTGCTCCCAACCATGTGCTGAATGCTTCTAGCGTCATCTTCACTTGACCTTCACCAACTTTTGTCCGCCAGGCCTTTGCATCCTCCTGTGGTAACTTATCAGTCAGTTCATAAATAAGAGACGACACAAATGGAGATTCTCCCATACTATATCGTTTTAGTACAGCAAGGTGACTTCTCGCTTGATCAACGAAGGTCTGGAAACTAATTGCTAAACTGTCCGGGTCTCCAGGATCGACAGCAGGTAGCGATTTCAATACTTGTAGATGAGCTGCTTGTAGCGTAGTTGGATGACCATATCTATCCCGTAATAGCATTAGGGCTTCGGCATATCCTTCGTCATCTGGGAACAGACCTGCAATCACTTGGTCACATTCTTTAGAAAGCTTTGTGTGAAGGAATCCCATCTTGGCTTCCGAGGTCATCTTCGTATTGTGTACAAGCGCTTTGAAGAGACCACTCCAGGACAACCACTTCAATGGATCGCCATTATAAATAGGCACATCTGCTCTTACGGGGATTTTTCCAGGGTCCACTGATCGAACATTAACTTTCAGTGTCTTTCGAAATCCAACAATCCAATCTTCTTCACTGGCATTTTCAGATTGGGCTCCCTGTGTCTGGACTTGTTCGAGGTGTTGTACATAAAGTGCAGCCTTTTCTTTACCGCATATCTCTGGTTGTGTTGGCAGGTTTACAGGCAGTTTTTGTCCGGACTGGTTACACCCACCTCCAATGGCTTCTGACTGTCTTTCAGCTTCCTCTGCTTCTAATTCGAGTTGAGCAGCTTCGGTTCTTTTCTGCTGGGCTAATTCTGATAGGTAGGCTGCTTCATCTTTTCTCTTCTGTTCAGCTTCAAGTTCTTCCAGTTTCTGCTTGTCAGTTTCATCTTGATCATCACCTTCCACTTGGGGCTCGGGGGGTGGACTACTGTGCTGTGAACTAGTCTCTGAACCAATGTATGTCGAGGTCTCACCGGTTCGGTCTTGTAGATGTTCCTGTACCATGCCAGTTATGCAATTTACGTCGACTGTTAAGTCAGTGAGGATATACATGTCCGCGAGTATTTCTTCATCCCCTTCAAGATACTTTTCGAGCTGGTCATTGTAGGCTACTACTTCTTTAAATTTAGTTTGGATGTCATGTAGATTTCTCTTTATAGCAGTCCGACTACGTTTTTCTTCCATCATTTTGTTGGTCGCATTAATATATCTGGTGATCATCCCTATTGCAACACGTCTCTTGAAGCGAATGCCTTTGATTGCTTTGGAGAGGGGGGTTGATGGGTCTTCTCTAACATGTCTTGAACTGTCTACCTTCTCAATGTTCTGATCGGCTTGAGGGATTTGGCTTGTTTCTGGGACTTCCTCATGATCTATGTCATCCTTTTGAGATCTTTTATCCTTTCGTGATCTTGTATTTTCGGCTACAGACATTATTTTATTCCAAAATTATGTCCCACAGTTTCTCAGTTCTGTCTAGTTTTGCTCTGATCCGGCTCGAAGGACCAAAATGTTCACGCCTATGGGCCTCGTTTCAATGTTTGTTGACGACCAACCCACGCGCCTTCAATACTTGTATTTGGGGACTGTATATTAAATGTTACGTAAAGTACACACCACTCACAATAACGAACGGTTTTATTTTTCACGCTAAAAAGACAAATATTCATAAACTTACAAAGCGAAATAATACAGAAATACTAAAACATACCTATTAACCTTACACAATACATAAATGAATAAACTGAGACTGTCTAAGTTAAAATATTACGACCGTCACATATACGGAAATAAATCAGTCAAATTATGCTCATTTTTACCGTTCAAAAAACAGTCAAATCTTCTTGATTCAAGCCAGCCAACAGAGCAATACAAAATCGACAATAATAACAAGTTTTCACGATCCAAAAGCGTCCAAAACAGCGTACAAAACGACCAATTTCCTTTTAAACAACTCAGTTCTCTCAAAACGTCACGACAACGTTTGTTCTTGAGCCCGCAGTATAATAAACGCATACTTCATATAAAGTTTCTCAACGCCCGTCCAATATTTGAGGAAAACTTCAATTGGAACGACAGTGAAGAATTATTAAAAAAAAAAATTTTATTCAAAAAAAGATTTTCCAAGATAATTATATAATTACATTTAGTAATAAGAATAAATAATATATCCAATTTCAAATCACAACAAAATGTATTCTTTATTTTTAAACACATACAACACCAATTTAATTAAATAAACTGCTCAACCAATTCTATGCATGTCAATCCCTACTTGATGGTCAGCACCTACAGTAATTATGCTAACCTAATTTGTACACTAACACAAATGGTCAAAATAAATGCAAATGTAGCAATCTTGGCTTAGCTAAACAGACCAAAATGTGTACAAATAACTTAAAGTTGTTAGCAGAAAAATTAAGGAATAAATTTAACCCATTGAGTGGCGAAGCACCCTATTTTAGTATTTTACTCTGTCTAACGCCAGACAATTTTACTCGTCAAGGGGAGAGCGCTGGCGCTCAATGGTTAATTACCCCTCATGTACAGTATGACCATTAATTGTACTAATAATAAACTGTAAAGATCACAACCAAAGCAATCATTAAAGGTTGTTGGTACAGCATATGGCTTTAACACTGGTCTCTGGCTGTAATCCTCCTCAAAGATATCAGCACTAAAATGCTTTGAACACAAACGACTATTTTTCATAGGAACAAACTTCACTGGCATAAGTTTGCTTATATTCTTCACCCATATGCTGTGCAATTCAGGGAATCTCTTCTCATCTGGAAAGCTTTGAAGTAAATGAACAATTGTTTCTAGTGTCTAGTTAGTACACTGTTCAATACGATACCTATAACTTACAATATAAACAATGCCACACTAGACAACACATGGTTTAGTCCACAATAAAGACAATACAATGAGTGAAAGGCTTTGTACATTTAAAGCTAGTCGTATCTTTATCACATTGTTAAAATTCTCATTTGAAATTTTTTAACATAGCATTATCTGTTAGGATATCTATAGGATTTCATCACTGCATCACATCCATCAACTTGCATGAAAATAAATACTTGCTCGACAACAGCTCCACAAGCTTGTCAACATTTTAAAATTTTGTTCTGCTTTTGCACTGTAGTACACTAACATAAATTGCATTGTATGTTGCTTGCCAATAAATTTCATGAATTCACAAATTTACGCATTCAATACAGCAATACAGCATGCGTTAAATGATTACAAAAAAAAGAGATTATACGAGCCTTACGCATGTGAGGACAGGTCCTTTCTTTCAGTAGATTTTTGGCAACCAGGAATTGAACAAAAAGTTGGCATGGTTGCAAATGTCTCGTTTCAATATAGAAATTTCCGACCGAAATTTTGAATTTACTTCCTTCTGTTTTAAGCAAATTGAAAGGGGGGTGTGAATAACTTTTTTATTCACGTTAGTATTTTACGTCAGTGGTGTTCACCATAAATTTAGGTCGATTGTGACGTCAAAATGACGTAAATTTGGCCAAAATCCGCCATGTTTTTGGCCACACATTTTTGAGTGACGAGGTATTGGAGCACGATCTCCAGATATATTAAGTTGAGCTCAGTGATGACCACCCACCCAACACCGTTGGTGACGCACGCTCGCGATATTTGATGAACTTTAGACTCCGCTAAAGTCCGCTATGCTTTCGTTTCCCCGGGTGTAAATAGCCGGGGGGAATTAGTAACCTCGAACGGCTCGTCGATTAGGATGGGAACCGCTCAAGCAACAAAGAGTAAAAGCCAAAGCAAAACTTATGTTTAAAACGCTCAATAACATGGGACCAAATTCGCTTAAAGAATTATTTACTTTCAAAACGGAAACATTAAACCACAATCTTCGTGATAACTCAAGTTCAATACGTTTGCCAAAGCCAAATACGAACAATATGAAGAAACGTTTTTATGTACGATGGAGCTTCTATCTGGAACTCCACGCCACAATATATAAGAGAAAGTAAATCGATTTCATGTTTTAAAAGAAAAATCGCTATCCTTACTTTTTGAAATAACATGATTCATAAATCTTGTAAATAGATACTTTTTGAATATTTATGTATATCTGCATACTTTATATTCTTTATTCCTCTCATTGAATTGTACTTGTAACTATTTGTAAATATTTTACACGCCCATTGTGGAAACCAGCTTTAGCTGACAATTAATGTTAGCGTGGTTAAATAAAGTTAATATCATCGTCATCATCATCATCATTCGTAGCTTTTAAACCAACTGAGTAAACTGACAAACACCAGAAAGCTGCCTGCATTTTATATGTTCGCTGTTCGCACGTGTATCACTCATTTCCTTTTCATTACCGATACTATTTGCGGTAATAACCCAAAGATCTTAGACTGAGATTTTTTCCAATTATACGAAACCTAGTGAGGACTCCAGAGTCCAAAGATGGAGCTATTGGACGTCAGTTTCAGTCCTTTTCTGTTGTTTTTGTCTGCGCGGTCTGCCAGGGGGGTGTCGAAATTTCGTATTTGGATTTCGATTTTAAGAATAATACTGTGGTTGTATGAACTGATAAGTAGCACCTTCGTATTTATTGTCCAATTCTGGCATTCTCACAGGCCGAATGGCTGAAGTTCTGGTTTATAAGTCAGACTTTCAAATAAAATATATTTAAATCATACGGTTCGCTCATAAAATTATTTCTCTGTCGTTTTCATTTTCAGCTTAATTGTTAAAGCAATACATGTTTTAGTAAAAAATTAATAGTCAAATACATAATTCGTAGTCAGTCAAAACAAACTTGCCGTATACTTCACGACTTCCCATATTAAATACATTTTTATCATTTTGTCAGAAACAAACTCCAAGCTTTCTGACAGTGATGTTTCTTCATTCCTTGCTCCTTCCACTCCTGGCAAGCAACATATTTTGTGATCAGTGACATGACCACCGACATAATTCAAACATATATAGCTATGAACTCGCGATAATTAACAAACCTTTCGATCCGCTAGCTTCCTTTTTGCCGGGTGCAGCACAGGCGGCCCAATCTCGCAAGGGTCAGTATAGACTTATAGTATAAATGTATATTTATATATTAATGTATATTATAGTAAAAATATGTCGTAAAATATAAATTTTAAAATGCAATTGACTTGCCTATTTGATAGTGTGTGTTCTCCTTTTATTCCTGCTTTGTTGGACTAATATTTTCCGAGACTTTGTACTCGATGTTACTAGTATACATGAAACATGATAAAGGCTAACGATTCCCGATCGTCCATACGACGGCACGGCACTTCGAATCCAAAATTCTCACACTCAAATCTCTTTATTCTCCAAAACAATTCGCCCGCATGTACAACAAATGCCGTTCTTCGAAAATACGGAGGTACTTCGGCGAGATGTAGAAGTTTTGGACCATATTTTAACAATGGAAATCAAAACCCATTTTATATTGAACTTACCCGGACCGAAAATTACTACGGCGAACGTCTGCGCAACCAGGCCTCCTTTACCGTTGGATTTACAGGGGGGGAGGATGCCACTAATATATTAACGATAATATTTCGAATTAAAGTATCATATTCTACCATGCTTTCCAACAAAGAGCCGCTGTATATTACTTCTTCCTTAAATTTCTTCAATCTCCGTCGTTTAGTTTTCGTTTCTTCGACAATATCTCGAGTTTTATACAGTATCCGATCGAAGGAGTTTTTATTGTGAATATCAAATTTCAAATAATGTAAACAGTCGCTATCGCGGCCGCGATTGGCTGGCTGTTACCGGAAATATCTGCTCCCCCCCCTGTAAATCCAACGGTAAAGGAGGCCTGGTTGCGCAGACGTTCGCCGTAGTAATTTTCGGTCCGGGTAAGTTCAATATAAAATGGGTTTTGATTTCCATTGTTCGGCGATCGGGAATCGTTAGCCTTTATCATGTTTCATGTATACTAGTAACATCGAGTACAAAGTCTCGAAAATATTAGTCCAACAAAGGAGGAATAAAAGGAGAACACACACTATCAAATAGGCAAGTCAATTTCATTTTAACATTTATATTTTACGACATATTTTTGCTATAATATACATTAATATAATATACATTTATACGGCTATAAGTCTATACTGACCCTTGCGAGATTGGGCCGCCTGTGGGTGCAGCCGAGCGGAATCACCACTCTGGCCACGGGTTTGGTGGATGCGGTTACACCAATATGGACACCTCAAATTACAAATCTATTCTTCTAAAAGCTGGTCAGGCTTCAACATTGGCTCGTTGAATTCGAAAGGGTGCCCTATCCAGTCCATTTTTCATATCAACGCACAAGATCATAAACAAATCTTCTTGTTATATTAGTTAGTGTCAAAGTTCAATTTTTCTGTTTGCCGATTGGTCAAAATCGTATCACGTGTGGGTACACAAAACGTCATGTTCACGGCATGCTTTGGCGAGGAGGCAACCGGTCCGCAAAGAAACAATTATTGACCGGCCAATAATAGAATGGGTGCGTGCGCATGCGGGTCAACCGTGAAGTCCCATTTTATTAAACTTTTTTATTAAACATATACGGCGTTCCATTGATCTAGTTTTGGTTTCAAAGTTCACTCCAATAACGGGTGAATTGTTCATACTATACTACATAACAAAGACTTATTTACTGAGATCTCGGGATAGCAGTGTGTTTTGTGCCCCCGACCACCGTTGTTGTCCTCGGCTTCGCCCCGGTTTCCCTCGGTCTCATTAAATAAGTGATAATTGGCTCATGCATATACTAGCTAGTTATAATACGACTTGTCAAACTGCATGGTCGGTATTTGGTTTCATGCAATAATATGTACAAAACTGCTGAGTTAATTCAGTTATAATTCAGTACAATATAATGTTTGATGGCGTTTTTTGTTACAAGTTGTCAAAAAGACTATGTACGTTGGCATGAATTCGGCCTGTGGTCAATTGAAGTACTATGTTGACAAAAAATGCAAAATTTCAAGTAAACTTTTAGCAAAATTGAACTGTACCATTTGAAATTTTGAAAAATGTATGTATCAGAATATATTAAAGTGAGTAATATGATTCTCGTAGCTGATTTTGAAATTAACACTCAAAGATATGAAAAGTACACTAATTTATGCTATTAAGTTACTATTTTCCAACTTTGAGATCCTTAAATCAAAACCGGCTTGAAAAATCGGACAACTTACTTAAATGCCTTGTGTATACTTTTTGCGAACTTTCTAATGGTGTAGTTAATTTTGCGGAAAGTGAATCTGAAAATTTGCATTTTTGGTCAACATGGTACTCTTTAAGCAAAATTCAAATTTTCGGCTGCAAAGTCAAAATCAGAGCTGCCAACAAAAATATTGTCTTAAGAAAATGCCAGTTAGCAGCTTGTAACAAAAATGCCATCAGAATGTGACTTTTTCTGAAAATTTTCTGGTCTTCTACATACTATTCATACTTGAACGTTTTTACATATCATCAAGTTCAACATGAGGAGATAAAGAAAATTCTGGTGGATTTGGAAAATCCAAATTATTCAATGTTCTTGGCGTCCTGGTGATCTATAAATACAGATTGGAAATAAGGACTTTACTATGTACAATTCCAACCCCCCATTAACGTACTTTGGTCAGTCGTTCGAAATCCGAGAAGCACTAACCCCGGCCTAAAATTTAACTCACTTTTGGAATTTTTGCAGGTCCGTTTGATCCAGAGAAAATTTCTGGGAAAGATTTCCAAGTTTATAAAAAAGCTGCCCTACGTTAACCTAAGATTAAGCAAACCAGCTTTCGGACGACCGGCCCGATGTGAATTAATGTGATATACACTCTAGATCTGAAATTTCTGGAACATAGGTTTTATGGAGTCGCTTCCATAAACAGGTTCGAGATCAATGTCTTTCAAGGAAAATTGCTTTAATTAACATGCAAAAATTGCTTTCCCAAGATAGCTTATACAGGGAGTATCTATTTGGAGCGGGGAGCGGATAAAAGGAGCGGGTAATTAAAAAAGGAGCGGATAAAAGGAGCGGGTTTTTAAAAAAGGAGAGGGTAATTTCCCAGGTGCTAAGCGCCGGTGGGGAATTTAAAGTAAAAAAAGACATTTATTTATGAAAGTGTAAACAACAAAAGACCATTTTTACTAAGTGAAACCATTGACTTCACATAAAAAATCTCGAAAATTCTATCAAATGTGAAAATTAACAGATATTTAACAGCCCGAACATGTCTTACTATGACGTGCTGAAAATACGTACACATGCACTAGCGCAACGTTTAATTTTTGGGTCACCAAAACGACAAAAATTATTATATTACACAAGATTGAACATGCCGAAAAAAACTTCGCACTTTGTCTCCCGAGAAAACAACTTTAAAACTGCTCTACGTTCTGGAAACACGTTTTGTATTAAATTTTAAGTATTGTTGAAAGTTTTTAGCTTTTCTCCTTGTTGAAATACAGCTATTTAGGCTAGTGCTCAGATATCTTTCCGGAGGCGTACGTACATGCCTTACGTACATGGCGGCCATCATAATGGCAAATGATTAAAATGATTCTGATCATAAAAGATGTGAAAATAGTTGAATAAAAACATGGGACATACCTTTAGAATAAAAAGAACTGATTTTTTCAAATAAAGAGGTTAGGATTGATGAATGATTTGAACGATTATAAATGCCTTCACAGTAAATCTCGAGCGTCGTCCAAGAGAAAGCAAACAGGCTCAAGTGATTTGAGTGCCGACGCACACCTGGAAAATTACCCGCTCCTTTTTTAATAACCCGTTCCTTTTACCCGCTCCTTTTTTAATTACCCGCTCCTTTTTTTAATTACCCGCTCCTTTTACCCGCGACCCGCTCCTTTTACCCGCGACCCGCTCCCCGCTCCAAATAGATACTCCCGCTTATACATAGCAACCTTATCCCAGAGCGCTTTTCCGCGGTATTGGTCAGCCTCCTTCACAGGCTCTCGTGCCTCATGGGAAGGCGATAACTTCTAATTAGTAAACGTCAGTGGTACAAACCTTTGTAATTCTCATTGGAGTTGGAGTGTTAAACATCTTGAATGCGTGCCTTGCATTTGGTGAGCTTGACGAAAAATCAAACAAACATATTAAACTTGAGCACCACAATGGACGTTTTATACTAGAGACGACTTTAACGTCTAGTGCAAACACAGTTAATTAGACAGACAACAACGTCTTCAGTTAAGAGATGACGCTATTATACAGACAATATCGTATTGATTGACCGATTATGCCACAATTGGAAATTTAATTACAGATTAGAGAGGTTAAGATACCCCGGTTTCGGTGTACGGGTACGAGTAGTGTCATCTTGTTTTACTGATGTCTGTAATTCGATCATACTTTTTCAGTTTTCTTCCAATAGACAATAGTATAATGCGAAAAATGTGCACCTTAATTACGAGTAAAGGTACAGACATCGACGAAAATATTGCTAACAAAAATCATGCTACCCGTACACGTACACCGAAACCGGTGTATCTTAACCTCTCTATTATATCGATTATTCATGCAACAATCTACCAGATTCCAATCTTACAATGACGTCATAATCTCAGTCCACCGAGTCCAGGTAACGTCATTCATTTCCATTTTTTAATTATAATTTCCAAAGTAACAAGTCACTGCAACCAAAGCGCGTCAAAACCGTTCATAATACGTATTAATTCGTCCACATGCACCTAACGTACGGCAACACGCTACCATTCCCGCGAGAGATTAACATAAACGTTATTTTATCGCTTTATATCGATTTTTACTGTTGTTTGAACGCATTGCATACTTTCTACAGAAGATTGTACATTGTTAACGGGGCTTTTATCGATATTTTTCAGCGGGCGTGATTTTTATCAATTACTCTAAAGCCGCGTTCACACCAGCGGCCCAGACCTGGCCTTGACCTGGGCCAATTGTGACGCATTCACACTGGCTTGACGCCCAACTCCGGGCCAAAGCAATCAGGCGTCAATATAAACGTCCTTGTGTTCCACTAAAGTATTTAATTTCGAGCTTTGAATGTTTTTCCCTCCAATTGTATGACAATCATCTGACCAGTTTTTATCGTGGGCAGATATTGCGATGGTAACGGGGCCTCGCCCAGGCCAGGTCCAGGAAAAACCCGTTCACACCAGTGATGATCGAGGCCAAGGCCAGGTCCAGGCCACCTACATTTGCTGGCCTGGATTTCTTGACTTAGGCCAGGCCTAGGCCAGGCTCAGGCCAGGTAAAACCCGTTCACACCT
>CACRXK020011820.1:0-15847 GCA_902702795.2 Paramuricea clavata
ACGATAACTCAAGAAATACCAAACATATTCATACGAAATTTTTTGAATGCATTTCCCATCGGCTAAGGAAGAACTGGTTAAAATTTGGTTGAATTTAGTTAAAAATTGAACGAGAAATGAACAAAATTTTGTCTTGCTTATCCCAGTCAATTAAAAAGAACTCACTGAATGCGTAATTAGGACGTGTATAATGTATGCACGCAGTACTAAGAAGACAATGAGATGATAAATCTCATTAAGCTTCAGCCCTAATTATCTATTGTCTTAGTTGCATTTCACACGACCGAAATTTAATGTGGGCGGAGGTATGCAGTCTCTGAGTGCCCTCTAGTTATTAATACAACACAAAGTAAACACTATCGACGAAAAATACAAAAGCTGTATTCCAATGTTTTACTATGGTTTTGCATTTGCACAGAATATACCAAATAAACCAATGACAGTTACATCCGAGAGTTAACGAACCAGTCATGGGAGCGGAAGAGGGACAGTTAGTCAGTTATACTTTTAAAAACCTTTGAAACTTTGTTTGCGCAAAATGGAAAAATAGCTGCTAATTTTAACACCAATAAATACACCTATACTGTCACCGAAATAAATACTCTTTATTTAAAAGCACGATTGCAATATACTTGATTATAAGAAGTTTTATTTTATTTTTCGCGCCTTTCTGTGATATTTTAAGATTGTGTCGGAATCAGCTTTAATTTGTGTTTTTTTAGAATATCGGCAGTAACTCTTGAACATGGATAACGTCATAAACTGGTTCTCACTCACGGGATGTGCGTACTATATAGAATCAATTCTGTATGGATGCGCTTCATTTTTAACATCGTACGTTGAGTGCGACTGTGCGAGCGTCGTCCGGCGTTTGATCACTTCCTTGCAGTTAAGATTCTCCCATTTCACTGAAATTTCGTGTCGCCTATATATTCTTATATGCTGTTTGATGTATGCAAGCGTCCCGATTTAGTTCACTTTCATTAAGCATGACTTGGAACGTTAAAGCTAGCACGCTCATTATACTGGTTCAAATCCGAAAACTTTTCGCCCCGTAGACACGCAGTTTCATCTCACACACTGCTATTTTATCTTCGCTAATTTCACAACAACGATATTTTCATTGTTATTAACCGTGTTCAACGACACGGATCGATAACGACACACGATTATATCACTCAAAACGACCAATTTCTATTAACCAGTCTTCCTAGTTTTAACAAAAGACCGTTTTGCTCGAATCACTATTAATTTGAGTTATGTTATTACTGTAATCTTATATGCGTGTTGGACGTATAAACTGACAACATATCTACAACTTTGAGAACATGAGAAGGTACAGATAACGCTTTCTAAAATCCTCAGTTCTAGCGATATCTCGTAAAATCATGTATGTAAAATTAAAGTATGTAAAATCACAAGGAAGTTAATGCTAAGTCTTTTGGCGATGTCACTGGCCTGAAAAATAACTATTTTAACGCGATCAAGCGAAAGTAATGCGAAGCCAACGTAACGGCAAAGACAACGCTAAAATGTGAAATATTGTCGATTGGTTGCTGCTAGAAGACTTACGACAGGATTAATCTTAAAAGCTCTGTTTACACTACGCTCAGTCAATTTTGGTTCTTGGACTACCTAAATAGGTAGTCCAAGGACCAAAAAAGTGGTACGGATACCCTGCCGTACCAAAAATTGAGCGTCAAGTGTAATAACCTTAATAAACTAGGAGAATAACTATGTTCACATCAAAGACAAAGATCAGTGCCAAGGTATAAAACCTGCTGTAAACTTTATACGACGAAGTGGAGAAATGTGTGCATAACGCCATAAGCTCTTCATTTGGTGATTTCAGAATAACACCAATTGATATAATAGTTCAAATGCAATGATAATAAAGTTACCTCTTGAGTTATATTTCAGAAACTGTCAGGTGTTGGAAATGTAAATGCTGACCCATTCCATAAGATTACCGTTTTACATCGTTGTATAAAACATTTTGATCGCATGTGAGGAAAAATTTCTCATCCCAGAGATATAGGCCAACGACTTAACATTGACGTCCTTGTGATTTTATAGAGATAGCTATACAGCCAGAACTGAGGATTTACATAGCGATATTGGTACCTTCCCAAAGTTTGTAGACAAGATATGTTGTTTACGTCCAACGCGCTTAAAATTACATATAAACTTAGCAAAACGGTCTTCTGTTCAATGTAGAGACTGGTTCATAGGAATTAGTCATTTTGAGTTATGCAATCGTGTGTCTTCATCCATCCGTGTCGTTGAACAACGAAACATTTTGTCACGTGAAATTAGTGAAGATAAAATAGCAGTTTGTGAGAAAACTGCGGGTCTACGGCGCGGGAAGTTTTCGGATTTGAACTCAGCGTGTTCGAAAGTGTTAGTTCCCATAAAAATATTCCAGTTCCAAGACATGCTTAATGAATGAAAATCGTTTTTTGGCACTTTTCGAGGTCACAGCAAACGGCCTAGCCCTATTACGTATTTCCTAAAATCGTATTTAGCTAAATGAGAATTTCAGACTTCTGAAAGATATTCTGAAGTCTATTCGTCAAAATGTCTATAACCATCCAAGTCTTAAAAATCCCGCCTTTGCATGTCTTGGTTAATTTCAACAAATTTCCCTGATCAGCGAGTGCATGTTAACATTAAGTTCTTTGCCAGAATTCAAGTTAATAATTTCAATTATAAAGCGCTGAAGCAGTGTATTTGGTCAAATACGGATGTGACTGTTACTGGTCAGTACCTTTCCTTTCTTACAAATCTGGCGTCAAAACGCATAAATTATTTTGTGACGTCAAAGCGGTTTCCGCTTACTTTTTGCTTTTCCGCTTACCGCGCAAACGGATGGCAAGTTAATTTTCGCTAACTTTATTTACTCAAACTGTCATTGTGTGTAACACATAATGTTTTCAATGCAGTCTATGATTAACAAATAGATAAGATTTTGCCGTTGTCTGTTCAGTTATAGATACACAGTATGACGTCATACTGTGGGAAGAACAAAAAAGTGGCTGTGTTCCTGGTAAAACCACAGGGAGCAGAGGATCGAGTTTATCTAGTAAAACAAGACAAACACCGTCTTACCTTGTTAATTGTAGTATATTTCATTTTATAATATAGCATTTGTAAATTCTGAACGCTGATTGGCTAAGAGCCGTGTTGATATAACTCCATGTCAACACGGGAAATTTTCCGCCGCTTGTAACACGGAAATTTTTCTTATTCTTCGGGCTTTTGACATTGCTATATTATAAAACAAATATAAAACATTTTTTTCCGTATTGATATATAGTTATATCAACAGGCGTCGTGTTTCCACACAATTTCTCGTTTTCCCAATTTCCACTCGTGTTGATATAACTGTATATCAACACGGAAAATGTTTTATATTTGTTAAGTAAAATCCCAATGTTAGCATTAAAAATGCATATTTATTCATCAAAATTATCGAATATAAAACCAATTAATATGAATTTTCAACATTAATATACTCCGCTGCCTTGAATTACCCAGAGGAGGTCGGACAAGCAATTAGCGAGTTGTCACGTGAGCTCTCGACCAATGAGATCGCTCTATTTTCCATCGTGTTTTCTGCAGAATTTGGGCAGAAAAATTTGTATTCGACGGAAAATAAATCGAGAAAAAACATTAATATTAAAATTTTCTTGCAAAATTTCAAGTGTAATAGTACTACTGCTAAAGATCTGGTGATATCTGCAAAAATCTCTAAGGTAAACGTTATTTTCAATGTTATTTTGATGTTTGAAATTAGACCACTCCCCGCGACGTGTTGACTCAAGTCTAAATATTTTTAGAATGTTTAAAATGAAATATCTAGAATTCCCATGGTTCGATTTTCCTCATTTTTGGCAGCCATCAAGAAAAATATATAAGCTTTAAATCTGCTGGAATGATCCCGGTGATCCCCCGGCAGTTTTTGAGATATTGGCCATTGAAGCGACTATTGTCAACTCGACGCTCGCTAAAATGGCGTCTAATACCTTGGAGAGAATTTGCGCCATCAAAGATTATATTTTCAATGAATTTTTGTTAAAGTGTTAAAATATTATTTAGAAGACTTAGGAGTTGTTTCAATATTTTTGTAGAATTTATATATTATGCAATTTTCAAAGTTTTTTCTGTCTTTGGCCGACGCGACTGGATCGTGTACATATTCCCATACGAGCTGATCGCCTGATCCTGGGGTTTTTGTTGCAAATCGAGCTACGGAATCCTCATCATGGACAACTCAGTGTTATAACAGCCCATTTCAAACCAGCAGAGAGATCCACTTGTTTTAAAACAATAAAACAAGTTTTTATTGTATTTTTATTGTATTGTGGTCAATTTATTGAAATTTAATAAATATTATGCACGAGTCAATTCCAGGAGTAACCATCACCCCCCCCTCCCCCCCGGGAACACACCTGGGCATTTGATTTGACTGGTTACGATAGTGCACAGTTAATAGAAGAAGTGTGCCGGGACACAACTAGGAGTAGGAGACTAATGCACGGCCCTTGGGCAAGCTGAGAGTGGAAAATGCCCCACCCCGGGGACGATGAATGCATATCATAGGCATAGTCATTTAATAACATTATACTATTAAGCTGCTATGGAATATTATAAAACTTTATTTGCATGGCACAGGTAATAAGTTTTGCAAAAGTGAAACCATTTGTCAAATCCCCGGGCCCAATACCCGGCCCCTGTACACGTACCCGGCCCCTGTGCACGTATATGACAGGTAAATTCCCGACCCCTGTGAACTGTCTATTAGGCAAATTCCCAGGGGTGTCCCGGGGGGATGGTTACTCCAGGAATTGACCTGTGCAATTATATAAATAGACATCTTCTTGTTTTATTGTTGCATTAATTTTAATCTGAAAAAATTACAAACAAAGTAGGTCAAGTGCATGGATAAATTACTCATTTATTTACTAAAGCACATTTTTACAGTTATGTACTTATTTTGCATGAGTGTACATGACAGATTGTTTTAATTAGATATAGAAAGTTATCATTTATAACCCATGGTTTGTTTAAAAAATGCTGGAAAAAATCTAAAAAGTTAGCCAATTGAAATAAATGCACTTCAATAACTTGCTAAACATAGTTAGTTGCTATTATTTATATAAAAACATCTGTCAACATACACTCATGCTTTTCCTACCACTTAAGTCTCCCATGCACTAACCATGTCTCTGCAAAATGTTTTGGATAAAATCCTATTTTAAAAAAGTCAATCCTATACTTGATATGCTGAACATATTAGACATCCACGACATCTCTTGCAGCAATTAATGGGTGCGGATACTTGCATAGTTCAGAAGCAATATATAACCAACATGGGGCCATCCAGTTCCATAGTCTAGATCAATTGCTATTGCACTTGGGTCCCTTGGATTCAATGGCTCTGGCCGTATTCTTACATTCACTGGTTTATCTTGTTCATGAAGAGTGAGGTATGCCTTTCCCACAGATGCACTTGAATGGTACAGCCTGGTTGATTTCTTCCTCCTCATCACTTAACTTGTCATCACTTTCTACCCTATCACCTCTTTCATTATCATATCCATCCTGAACAGGCTCATGACCAGCCAACAACTCAAGTAAATCTCTTTCTACAAAATCATAACAAGAAAATTATTATTTCATGCACCGTCATCTCTAAAATTAGCAATCTTACACAAAAGCACATGTAACCTCTAAATTCTTAATATACCTAACTGTGTTAGGTCTGTGTAATAGAAGGTTAGCACTTTTTTCCATCCAGCAAACCGCCCTATCGATTTTCTAAAGTCGTTTTTTTTATTAATTCGGTTAGGGTTAGAGTTAGAGTTGCGGTTAGGGGTTAAAGTAGGGGTAGGGTTTGGGTTAGTTACATAGCCATTTAACACCTCTTCTATCTTCCGAAAATGACGTCAGGTCAGTTTGCTGGATGGAAAATAGTGCTAACCATAATAGAACAACACACAAACAATATTTAGATGAAAATTGAAAAATATTAAACTACAGTTTGCACATTTAAACAACCATCCACAACTAGATACAAACAGGCATCATACTCAGCAAAAATTTATAAAATACATACAAATAACAATACCTTCAGACTCATCTGAAAACCAATGTCCATCATCAATTGTATTCGCTGTCAACTGATATGATCCACATCGAAATCCAAAAGCATATGCTGGATGTTTTCATTAGCAAACTCATCAGGAATAGGGTCAAACTAAAGGGTTGAATTTAATATTTGAAATATTACGCCATAATTTGTACAGTGTATTTATAAAATTACAGTACAATATTGAAAACAGCAAAGCGGAAATTTGAAACAAGTCAACTGTATTGCATTGTAGGATACCAACCTTAAATACTGCGCTTGTTTTCACGATGATGATACACCATACACGGAGATTAAAAAGAACAGCCTTGCTATTGGGAATAACACAATTCCTTCGCGGATTATTTATAAAGCTATAAAAAGACAGCACGTCCCATGCAATTTAATATAAGGTAAACTTGGTATAGTAACTCACACGTCATAATGAGGATCGCAACAATACAGCAATAACATGCAATTTTCACGAAGTATTGCAGCCTGACAATCTTGTCTTTCGAATGCTTTCATATTTGTTTACTCAGAGAGATGTTCACTCCACGACAGTCAAAGAGTCATTGAAGCCACGCCTGGAATTAGGCGCTCAAACCCATGATGCTTTGCGGCCTGCTTGTCCGACCTCCTCTGTGAATTACCGTAGACTTGTCATTTCCGAAAAGCTAACGAACGATGGCCGAGATAGCGAAATGTGAGCCCACAATAATCTAGAAAAGCGGAGTATATTCATTTGGTACATGAAGTACGAATAAAAAATCATACAATGTTTATAAACTTTATATGTTTCACGACAATTTCAAATGAAAGACAGAAAGATATTACAATTAACCAGGTAAGATGGCGTTTGTATTGTTTTACTAGATAAACTCGACTCCTCTGCTCCCTGTGGTAAAACGGACCCCAAATTTATCAGCGCGTATCATCGCCTTGAATCACGTCTCAGACGATATTAATGCGTGCGTGGAGTCGACACGTACGTCACAGCCACTGAGAGAGTATGTAAAGAGCGAGAATTCAATGTTATACAACATTTGTTGAGAGGGTAAACGCGATGTGAAATAAAACATTAAATTTGAAAAACCGACTGCATACAGTGTCAGTAGTGACAGTACGAATTTGAATTTGAATTTGAGATCCAGCAAAGTAATACAATCTCATCAAAAAGAGGCGAAAAGAATTCTATAATGGAGAGATATTTGGTTCTTGTGTTGTTGACTTTATTCTTCAGCGAGTTGGCGACTCCTGCACTCGGCTGTGAATCGAAATCTGACTGTGATGATGGTCTTAGCACGACTGCAATTGTGGTTATCGCCATCCTCGTTCCAATTGGTTTCGTATGCATTGTGCTGTTCTCCATCTACATGTGTTGCTACTACGATGGACCGGACGAAAATAGTGGTAGTGGTGGTGGGAGAGGGCACTGGGGAGGTCACAGCGGAGGAGGCGATTGTGGGGGAGGAGGCAATTGTGGTGGCGGGGGAGGGGACGGAGGTGGATGCTAAGGGACACCATGGTCATACCCGATATTATTTATATGGGTCAATATATATATTTATATATATATATATATATATATATATATATATATATATATATATATATATATATATATATATATATATAAAAAAATGTTATTGTATGTAGCCAATCTCGTACCCAGAGCAATGCCTTTGCGCGGGCTAGGAAGACATTGGCTCTGGGGTTCCGGTTGTTTGCTGGCATGCACTACTGATAAACTTTAAACCAATCACAGCACAGGAAAAATTCTATTTCCCCAGAGCCAATGCCTTCCTAAGCCCGTGCACAGGCATTGCTCTGGGTACGAGATTGGTATGTAGCTCGAAAGACTTGGATGTACCTGGGATGTCACAGTTAATTGACATAACCACAGATGTGAGAGAGAACTTGCGTACATATAAACTGTGAAAACGTATACTAAGCTCTAAGCTTTGAGTGGATTTTTCAATACCGGTGGATAGTTTTATATTGATAATTCATTCAACACATTGACATGCATCAAGAAACAGACGATGGATAATAAATTGACAGCTATCAGAATCAGATAAAATTGTTAATTATGTATTTAAATTAAATATGTACATAGTATTCCGCAAAAAATACCGAAAAGCTATATTCCAGATTTTTACAAAAAGCCAACGAATTGATAACTATCAGAATGAGAAAAACTGCATGTAAGGCCTGTTTTATACGTCGAATTTCGGTCGCGTCGAATACAATTCAAACAATAGATCATGAAGCTTAACGATCTCTTATAATCTCTTTAAAATACTCATTAATAATTCATAAACCTTGTGGCAAATCATGTCAGCCATAATATGTCACGTGGAGTGACTTTATATCGATCTGATAAAGCATGAGGCATTATATAATTGTTCATCCTAATTAGTATGATTAGGTAATAGATTGGTTCATCCTAATTAGTATTCTTTTCTAGGCGTATTTTAAGCTATTCAAAACACTCGTTGTCGTGTTTTATCAGACATAAAACGCTCGTCTGCACCTCGCGTTATATATCTCATAAAACACTTCTACTCGTGTTTTAAATAGTACTTAAAATACTCATTAATAATTCATAAACCTTGTGGCAAATCATGTCAGCCATAATATGTCGCGTGGAGCGACTTTATATCTGATAAAACACATGTGGCATTATATAATTGTTCATCCTAATTAGCATGATTATATAATGGTTCATCCTAATTAGTATTCTTTTGTGGTCGTATTTTAAGCTATTCAAAACACTCGTTGTCATGTTTTATCAGATATAAAACGCTCGGCTGCGCCTCGCGTTTTATATCTGATAAAACACTCCTACTTGTGTTTTAAATAGTACATAATATGACGTATAAAACAGGCCTAAAAGTCTTTTGTTAATATTGCTGTGAAGGTAACACTACTTACCAAAGAAACAAACGCTGTATTCCAATGTTTTACTATGGTTTTTCACAGACTCAGGGACGCCGGAAGGGGTGGGCGCAGGGGGGCATCGCCCCCCTTGCTCTTTAGTAAGGGGATCAGAGGGGGCGAAAGTGCCTTTAGAGTAAAAATTCTAACCTAAAAAATATGAGGTACAACGATTAAATGAGTATGAATTACGCGTGAAATGGACGTAATATTGAAATATACGTGAAATTTTCTGGAATATTAGTCAAATTTTTTGCCCTTGTTTTGGTGAATTAAGGTTCGGGAAAAATTTTTCGGCAACGAAATATTAATTAGTGATTGCCCTTACGTCAACATTGCCCACCTGTGCCCTACCCTCGCTCTGGCGTCCCTGCACAGACTATACCAACTAAAACAAGTGACAGTTAATCAGAGTTGACGAACCAGACATGGGAGCAGGGGGGGGGGGGGCATTTATACTTTTAATGGGCCTATATATTACCTAATGAACAAAATTTTGATCTAGACAAGTCTAGACAAAAATTTCATCACAGCTTGGAAAAGAGCATCACAAAATTAGTAATATTCCGCAGTTTCGTTGCGAAATGTTGTAAAGTGCGGATAATACAGTGTGTATAAAAAAAACTGAACCTTTTCAAATTCAAATTAGCTATAACGTATTGTAGTAATTTGACAGCTCTAATTGCTTTGAATTAATGGTTGGGTAAGAACACAAGGTCTTGTACTCATGGGACGAAAAATTAGAACATTTAAAAGTTTTTAAGAGTTTTGTCCCATGAGTATATGTACAAGACCTTGTGTTCTTACCCAACAATTAATTCAAAGCAATTAGAGCTGTCAAATTACTAAATACGTTACAGCTAATTTGAAAGGTTCAGTTTTTTTTATACACCCTGTATAATATAATTGAAAAGTTTGAATAAATAAAGTTTGCGGGATTTTCCCTGAGTCGAGCCCTGAGTACACATTGGCCGTTTTTATACTACAGACGCATTATGCGTCTGGACACATAATCCGTCTTCTGCATTATTCGTCTAGTATAAAGACGGGACGAATAATACTAGACGAATAATGTAGAAGACGGATTATGCGTCCAGACGCATAATGCGTCTCTAGTATAAAAACTGCCAAAGCAAAAGGGAAGTGCAATGAACCGAAAGTGTTTATCCGCGTTTGACGCAGTGGTTTGACGTCATAAAATAATTTATGCGTTCTGACGCCAGACTAATAAAGAAAGGTCAAATAGCCGGTCAAATACCCTGTCAAATCGTGACGATGCTTTTGGTAAAACCATGGATATCTTATATACACTAGATAGTGCATCTAATTATTCTACAATTCAAAAATTGAAGCTGTGATTGCAGACTCGGTGTATTCCCATGAAATGAGAAGATTCGTATGTTTACTATTTCTTAAACACGGTTAAGGTTTAACTTAAATATTAAGGTATTAAACCTATTCCAAATACATTTTTAACTATTCAAATGATGAAAGTTATTGTTGTTTTTTAAGCGTTTATTAGCGAGTCAGCGAGTGGGAACTAGCAAATGGCCGCCATCTCTTCCGAATGGGGGTAACCGCTGGAATATTCTTGGCTTCAATTTTACTAAGAGATGCGCTATCTATAGTCTCTATAAGATGATATCTATGGGTAAAACGGACGCCAAATCTGCCAGCGCGTATCATTCCTTGAATCACGTCTCAGATGATAATGCGCACGTCAGGCTCGATACGCACGTCACAGCGACTAGAGAGCATATTAAAAGAGCGAGAATTCAATGTTATAAACCAATTGTTAAGAGGATGAACGCGATGTGAAATAAAAAACTAAATTTGAAAAACCGACTGCATACTGTACGAATTTTGAAATTCAGCAAAGTGATACAATCTCATCGAAAAGAGGCGAGAAGAATTCAACAATGGAGAGATTTTTGGTTCTTGTGTTGTGGAGTTTATTCTTCAGTGAACTGGCGACTCCTGCACTCGGCTGTGAATCGAAATCTGACTGTGATGATGGTCTTAGCACGAGTGGTAAAATTGTGCTTATCGCTATCTTCGTTCCAATTGGTTTCGTATTAATTGTGCTGTACTTCATCTACATGTGTTGCTGCAATGGAGCGTCTGGAGGCGGTGGAGGTTACGGCGGCGATTGTGAGGAGGAGGGGACGATTAGGTACTGGGGAGGAGGGGGCGATTGTGGGGAGGGGGATGGCGATTGCGGGGGAGGGGGTGATTGTGGGGGAGGGGGCGATTGTGGGGACTAGACTTAGACACAAGATGATGACAGTTAGATGCTCGGCAACTTTTCAGCAACTTTTGACTGCTTCAGGTAAACGACCGCGAGCAGTCCCATGGGAGAAAGGAGGCACCACCGACAACACATCAAGAAACGAAATATGCCCACTTTTCGCTCTTGTCAAGTTGGCTTCGCCTTTGCGTAAACATTAAATCTGTCACAACTAAATTTATCCTATAGGAACCGTTATAGTCCAGTTACAACATCGACATTCACTATGGAAATTATTTATAGCATAATTACTACATATCAGATTTGATTGACAAGCATATCGATTTCGCCAATTGGGAATTTTGCGTTGTGTCATGGGGAACGCGTATTTCATTTCTTGATGTGTCGGTCTGCAGTCCCTCCTTTCCTTTCGCATGCCTGGAAATCTAAACACGCGGAAAGGAGACCGCTCGCAGTCTAGCTTCAGGCAACTTTTGTCCTTTTCCGGCAGGGTTTTGTCTTTTAGCAGTTATTTTCAGTTCTAGTAATTCAAAGTCGAGAGTCTTGTGTCTAATCCAAGTGGCGACGGAGATGGATGCTAAAGGATACCATGCTCATATCCCAATATTACACACGAAGTCACGAACTGCTGCAATGGGTCAATATTGATACATAAGAGAATTTAGAGAATATATACTTATATACTCAAACCTCGAGACTTGGATGCATCTGGGATGTCACCGTCTCACAGTTATATCTTAAGTCCTTGACATAACCACAGATCATGATGTGAGAACATGTAAACTATGAAAACGTATACTATTTAAAATACTATATTTATATTATAAACTAACACTTTTCTGGTTCGCTATACTTGTAAATGAATATAAACTATACGTTTCAATTCAAAAAAGTTCGAGAGATGCAAAATTTGGGCAATGTTTATATCTGGGGGTCCCCCTTTGTTACAAGCAGAACTGATGCGCAGAACGGAGTGGACATCTTCTTTAAAAGTGTTGGTGTTTGTTGGCTGGTGATTTGCATGCTCTTTTCACCTCTGTGACCGAGGTTTGCTGCTGCAACATGCAGGGCACGAAATTTCTTATCATTATTTTGCCGCAGATGCACATGGGCTCCCAGTTTGCCTCTACAAGAAACTGAATAGCTTTTATTGGGTCTTTGGCACTCCTCTGAAATAGAGGGCCATAGTGCATAATTTACTACTATGACTCAACTAGAAAAAGTATCATGCCATAAAAAAGGAATTTCGTTGCCATATTTGACAATGCTGATAGATCAGGGCCGTAGGAAGCTCCTTTCGATTGGGGGGGCTGAAAGCGAGGGCCGAAGGCCCGAGGAAATTTTTAAATTTAGAGTCCCTAAAATGCCATTTCCTGGACTTTGGGGGAAGATTTAACAGAATTCTGATAGTCAGAAAACAGCGTTTTAGTATGTCGAAATTTACAGGAAAGTATGGGCCAGACTGTAGTATTATAAATGCGCGGCGGGAATTTTCGTCGTAAATGGCAGTTGCGCGGAAATGAAGGCAGAACATTTGAGAAAATTTCGAAAATCTGGAGTCTCTAGATGGTCTGAAATGGCATTTTCAGAGTTTTCTTTCGTAAGACCCAACACGCAAAAGACAAAATAAATCATTAGTTCATCAAAAATGTGCAGATTTTGTGGGATTTTCTTGAAAATGCGCGACAGAAATTTAGCTAAAATTTCTACGCGAGGAACGATCTGGAGTATGAGTAATATCTTCATTCTTTGCAGTTTGTCACAGATTAAATGATAAAGTTTGCATGATTTTGAAAAAAGAATGATTATTAGCAAATTATTGGGGGGCTGCAGCCCCCCCAGCCCCCCCCGGTTGCTACGGCCCTGTAGATACAGTATACTCTAACCCAATTATTAGATAATATGTCCTGGAAAGGGCTACTAATAATTGAACAGTACATCAGCTTGTGTTTTTATATTTGAGTTATATGATAATTGCGAGTCGATCTTTTATTGGCTTGCAACAAAAACTGTTAATTATTGAAATATGTAAGTCCTGGGTCGTTTAAAACGAGGTCTAAAAGGTTGATATTTGATAATAGATACTTCTATGGCGCCTGTTTCCATATATTTTGTCCCTCCAAACGATCCCAGAATGCACTGTGATCTCTTTTGGGAAAAGGCTAATTTGACACGCACTTTCTGGTGTACTTCAGGCTTTACAGGAACCAAGAGTAATTTAACACAATACAAACACTACAATTATGGTAACATTTTTCAGTTAGTTATCACCATGGATTTTTGCCCAACTAACCAATAGGAATGTTTCAGGAAAGTCACCTATCCGTGACTCGAACAATAGGGAAACTACTACTGGTGAATTTGTTAAAAATACAATACACACGTGAAGGTGAAAGGACCAGATTTATGAATAAACGTTGACTAACATAGATGAGTTATTTTTTCTGTGCTGGTGTTGTGTACTCAGGTGAATATGATATTTGTGATGTTACTCTGAGTGTGTATCCACACCGGGCGAGCTTGAAAAATATGCCCGGTCACGGTGGGATTCGAACCTACGACCTTTGGAATACTAGCCCAATGCTCTTCCAACTGAGCTACGCGGTCAGGACGGGACGGTCCGGTGTGGATACACACTCAGAGTAACATCACAAATATTATAGATGAGTTATATTGTTATTCTGACGAGTTACACAGCATTGCAAAAAATGCAATGTTCAGTATGTTGGATCTACATCTACTGAATTTAAAGTTTGTTTTCGTAACCACAAGTCAGCTATGCTTACGGATAAGAAAGTTTGTGAGATGGCCGTTCATTTTAATGAAAATAAACATGAATTTAAGGATTTGGAATTTGTAGCCATTGAAAAAGTTGACTTAGCGAATGGCGAAAATGCCAATAACCCTTTATTGACCAGAGAAGCATATTGGATGGCACAGCTGTGTACAATTAGCCCTTATGGCCTCAATAAGAGATCTGAACTTCGATCAAAAAATAGGATCCATTATAAGTTGTAATAATTTATAATTATAACTAGCAAGCCATATTATGGTAATTTTGATCCTACTATTGATCCTCATTAATTTGTTTACTACATAATATGGTAATTTTGATCCCGCTAATGCTATAAAAGCTAGACATTGTTAAATTGTAATATAAACTGTGAAGTGAAGGAGCGTAATAGTATACATATATATATATATATATAGGAATGATGCAACAGGTTGCATTACAAACATATCATTCCTGATGACGACTAACATATATAGCCGAAATGTACAAATAGTTCATTTTGACCATTCTCGGCGTTACTGCATGTTGTTTTGTCCATTATGTCTTGTATTTGGTGACCAATCTGAAACAACCAACAGTGTCAACACTCGAAGGGACGATGGCAGTGAAACACATTAGAGTAACGTATAACTCATTATCTATGTTGGTTTTAACCAACATAGATAAACGTGAAAACGTTTATTCATAAATATGGTCCTTCATCGTCACGTGTGTATTGGATTTTTGCCCAACTAACCAATAGGAATGTTTCAGGAAAGTCACCTATCCGTGACTCGAACAATAGGGAAACTACTACTGGTGAATTTGTTAAAAATACAATACACACGTGAAGGTGAAAGGACCAGATTTATGAATAAACGTTGACTAACATAGATGAGTTATTTTTTCTGTGCTGGTGTTGTGTACTCAGGTGAATATGATATTTGTGATGTTACTCTGAGTGTGTATCCACACCGGGCGAGCTTGAAAAATATGCCCGGTCACGGTGGGATTCGAACCTACGACCTTTGGAATACTAGCCCAATGCTCTTCCAACTGAGCTACGCGGTCAGGACGGGACGGTCCGGTGTGGATACACACTCAGAGTAACATCACAAATATTATAGATGAGTTATATTGTTATTCTGACGAGTTTCACAGCCATCTTCCTTTCGATAGCTAGGCTATGATTCGAGCGAGATGCCCAAAATTCTCGTGAACGAGACGTTGGGCGTTGAGGCTCCTACAGCGAAGATGACGTACTTTCATCCTAATTCGCTCCTCAACATAACCATGTTGATACGTATCATTAGCAAGATTAACTGGCGTATTCACACCTTTGAACTATAAATAAACTGGAAGGCTAACTGCTTTGATGAAGGCCTATGATTTGTTGAAGCCAAAATAGTTTTTCTGAGTTATGAGCAGAAATACTAGTTGATCCCAAACGTTGGGCTATATATCAATTGAAGCTATTTAAAATTGCTATTCGGTGTGGAAATTTCAAGACTTCAGCGAAATGCCGCGGAAAAAAATATTTCAAAAAAACAACTGCAAATGGCAAATTATCGGCAATTAGTTTTGTAGTTTTTCAGTATTTCCCTTTTAGGTAAAGTCTTGAAATTTCTACACCAAATAGCGTTTTTCAATAGCTTCAATTTCATATACAGCACAACGTTCAGTGTTGAGTATTTCTGCTCATAACTCAGAAAAACTAAAATGCACTGGCTTCAACCCCCCCCCCCCCCCCCCCCCC
>CACRXK020011821.1:0-15845 GCA_902702795.2 Paramuricea clavata
CTGTTTGTTCAAGTTCGTCGAACTTAGTCTGCAATTGCTCTAGTTGACCGCGAGCATACTGGGGCATACGACCTTTTCGCTGGGGGGGTTGAACTGGACCCATGTTGACGACACCTTCGATGGGACCGGCGGCGCCGTTGTACCCGGGTATAACAGGATCGAATACACGATCAAACTCCTTCAAGAGAGAGAGAGTGTCGCGCTTCTCGTCAGGTGAGAAAATGCCGTCGGGATCTACGGAAACTTGCTCTGAATGATATCCAGGAGTGTGGAGTGGTAGGGGTGGGGGTCCAAGGTCTGGTGAGCTGGGCACTTGCGTTTGTGGAGGGGAGCTGCTTGTAACGAGGCGAGCCTGGCATATGTGGTCGTTCTTTTTAATAAAGATCGGCTCGGTGGAACAATTGACAAGTCTAAGCTTTCTGCCGACAGACTCAAGAATACCGGGTTGGGGCCATGCATGGGAGGACTTAATTGATTGACACGAAGTAGAATCGACCCGGGGCTCAACAGCAAGTTGGGTATCGGGTGGAAAGTCAATAGGGATATCAACCTCGAGGAAACCACCAGGCCAAATAGTGGTGTTCGTAGGAGGTGCACGCAATACATGACAATATCTGACAACATGGTATTTGAAGAAACTATTGGGGGACCCATAGGGTACAATGTCAGAACCAGCGATGATAATTTCATGCTTTGCGGGTCGGACAGCAATGTCGTTGCAGGTCATGAAAGGTGTTCCGGCGAGGATATCAACATCAAGGTCTTCTACAACAAGAGCCTCGAGGGTAAGGGTCTTGCCATTACGGGACAATGACAGGCGGGTTTCGCCGACAATAGAGAGCGGAGTACGACCATCAGCTTGTAACGCAAGTTGTGAACTCTTGGATATTGGGCAACCGATGTAATGGGCAAGGGAGGCCTTTATCATGTTGGTCTCTGCACCAGTATCAATAGTAAGGCGAAGCGGGTGTTGATTGTAGAAGACGTGGAGATACGGAGATTGTGTAATATTTACACGGCAGGTAGCTGAGCGATGGTTGATGGGATGATCGCAGTCACAATTACTCTGAGGAGGGTGGATAATTGTCATCGGGATGATTATCTTCATACTCTTGGGTATCTTCGATATCTGTAACATGGCGTGCTCGGGCCATAAACTGACGATCTGAGTCAGGCAGGTATTGGCAGGTACTTAAAAAGTGGGAGCGATAGTCGGGGCGGCCAGCTTGGAGGCATAGTGCACAGGATTTATTTGAACGAGGCTTGTATGTCGTTTTGCTCTTTGGGGGGTATGGGCGGTTGGGGCCAGGTGGGCGGTTGTCGATGCGGGGTGGTCTTCCAAAGCTTGGGTGGATTGTGCGCAGAACTTTGGCTTCTTCGCTGGTGCGTAGTTCCTCTAACAAAGAGTCGAGGGCTTGAGATATCTCAGGCTTTATAGAGGCCAGTGTTCGGCAACGGAGCTCTGTACCGTACCTTTGCTTAACTAAACGTGGAAGGTCTGGGTGGAGGAGTTGGAGCCAGGTAACTACAATAAAGTTTTCGAGGGAGGGGGATAGCTCTTCATCAGCTTCTGGGGTTATTCCGTGATGAGTTATTCCGCCTGCTGCTGTTAATAAATTATCTTCAACAAAGGACATCAAGCATTGGTAAAGGTCTTCAGGCCTCTGGTCTAATTTGGCCTTGATATTAGCTAGATCTAAGAAGCGGGAACCAGTAGATTGCAGGCCGTAATGTTGTCGAATGGCTTGCCATACACCGCTGATGGAGGTCGAATTTCGTACAATCGTATTACGAGAAATAACAGGAGCATAGTTAGCTATTTGGCCAAGCATCATTTCGAGATGAGTCACCTTTTGCGCAGCGGTACGGCGTTGAATCTGGGGAATGTCCTCATCATCGTCGGTAAAACCACGGAGAGGAGAGGCATTGGTTTTCTTTAGCCAAGTAGCACCAGCGGTGAGAAACGATGCAAAATTATGGTCTAGGGATAGGATGTATTTTAAATTGTTCTCCCAAGCCTCTATGGAAGTTATTGTTTCAGTCGTTGTGAGAGACCATTGTTTTGGTGCTCGAACGGCCGCCATTTTGTTTGTCGAAAGCTTGACTGGTAAATCTATACGATGAGTTTTTCCTCTTATTTATGCTTTGATGTACACTTTTTCGTACGTTACGGGTTCTTTATAATCCGTGAAGCTGCCACCACGCCAATGTTTAGGAGGGCACTCGACAGCGAAGCTAAAACGACGACTTTAAATGGTAGTCTTTAATACTATGTTATGAATAAAACAACAACGAGGCCAAGACAAACCACAAGAGTCTACTAACATGAAGTAAAGGTCGCCTAGGCGCGAACAACATCGCAGGCGCATGTGATCTTTACTAACAACAATAACAACTAAAAGCCACACTATGGCGAAGGGTGGAAGTGACACCGCCCTTTCCATGAGGCTCCGAAATTCCCAACCACTGAGTGCTCCTTCCTTCCCATGCATCGACAATTATGTTTGCAAATTCTGCTCTAGAAAGATGTGAAATGTCACATTGACTATAAGCGATTATAAACAAACGTTCTTTCCTTCGGAGTACCCGAATTAGCAGTTGACTCAGCCGTTACCCGCATGCGAAAGTAACTGGATGTTATATTCCTATGCTATAAATTAAAAGTAAGTGTGACATATCTAGCGTAAAACATTCAACCTATATCTTTATCGACGGACTATAACCTCTCAAATAACCTGCGTGTGCTCTGCCGAAATTTGTAAAAACAAACAACGATTAATTAAGAATGCTATATGACATAAAAAATTATATTTATATTCTGTTAATTATTAACTTTGAGAATTTTAATGAAACTTAATTGTTTTAAAATGTTATATTAGATCTTCTGTGAACGAAATGGAGCTGAAATACTTCGTTCGCAGAGAGCATTCTATCCCCTGTACTTTTGAGATGTACAACGATGTTATGACATGTGGGGCCCAGACAATCACTTTCAGAAGTTAGATTGTAAGTGGATCATTACAGTTTTTCACACACAGTACCGCTCCCCTCCCCCACCCCAATCAATGTTGCTTCAGCCAAAACACAGTCAAACCTGGCGAGAAATGGGACACAACATTGAAGAGGGGGCAGGAGGATTGGCGTTTGTTGAAATTCAAAGGTTTTGTGGCATCTGTCCCAAGACGTTTGAAACTAATTGTAGAAAGATTTCTATTTTTTGCAGAAATATTCTCACAGGATGAGAACCAACGATATGTTCCTACACTACTTATTTTGCCTTATTGACCTTACTGGCCTTCAATAATAATATCATGGAATCCCACAGACCCCACAGAAGCAATATTTGCAAATACCGAAGTAGTTTTATGGGGTTTTTTTAATAATATCCACAGAGGTTAATAACGGGGCTTATATACATGCAGGGTGTCCCAAAAAACCAAAAGTATTGAAATAACGTATTGTTAGAATTTGGAGATTATCTAAAGTGCGAGTTGCGAGTTACGAGTATATTGTTAATTTCTAATAACATCGGGTTTAATTTTAACCCAGGGTTAACACTAACCTAGCTTTGAAGCACCGAACCAGGTGTTTGCACCTGTGGTTTACACTAAAAATTCAAATTGAAAACTGTATGGCATCCTGGCGGATGGGATTTTAGCTTTGTCTCAATTTGGCGCCAATTTTCAGCTTTTGAAATAAACATTCATTGCATTTATTTTTATGCTTACAAACTTGTAAATAGCAATCGTTTTGATATACTGGTGGTTTTTTCCCGTGTTTAGATAAAGTTTATGTATGTATATGTATAAAATAAATTGTACTTCCGATGAAAAGGACTTCAGTTTTATAGGGTTCCCAGCGTTCAGTATATATAAACAAACTGAGTCGGTGTCTGGTCATACTTACTAATAAAATTAAATAACCATTTTAAGATTAGAAAGCACAAAATGGTCTGGATAACTACTAGATTTAATTAAACACAGAAACGGCAAATATAAACTTGCACTTTTATTTTCAATATAATTATTTTAATTCTTGAACATACGTATCGATGGATCTAACAAAGTAAACAAACAAGTAAAGGCCGATTTTCATCTCGTCCGTATCGTAGCATTTTCTTTTGTGTCGAAGTCGTTATTTCCACTCTAGTGGTCAGGAAACAAAGAAATACGCTTCGCTACGATACGGTTGAAGTGGAAAACCGGCTTAAAGTGCACTGAAAACGTGTTGAAATTAACGAATTTAGTTACAGGAACCTTAACTTCGAAGGTCATTAATATTTATGAAACAAAAAACCCTTCGACTTTGCCTTCCATGTCGTCCATATTAATATACTTTCAAAGCCTAATTCAAAGCGAGGCTAACGACTCGCAACTCGCAGCTCGCAAAATAGCCGACCCCTAGAATTTGAATGCCCGAGCAGTCTGCCGACCGCAAAGTGCGTAAACTGATATCGACAGGGGTTTGTAGTAATTTGACAGCCGTATAATTTTTCGAATTAATGAATACGTGAAAACACAAGGTTTTCTGCATGTGGGAATTTAGGATGACTTTTATTTGTTTGATCAAATACACAACCAAAGAAAAATGTTTAAATTAAGGGACCGGTCATTAATAATGGGGGCAGTGGGTGATAACTGCCAAATATTGAACATTTTTTGGAGCCAATCCCAAGACCTTCAATTTCAAGACGCCCCCACCTTCATCTAGAAAACTTAGGACCATTTCCCCCTCCAACATTTAATTTGTTACATTTTTTGGTGTAAAATAAGTAATGGACAAGTACTGTGGACCAGTATTCCAAATGGTTGTTATTTACTCCGACTCCTATATGGTGAACTGCATATACATAATAAACTATAGAAACTAAAATTATAGCAACTAAAAAAGGTTTAAATATTTTGAAAATGAGTAGGAAAGTATTAAAAAAAATTGGGGTCATCCCTTGCTAGTACAACGCAAAACAGAGAATATTGAAGAATTGTAACATGTTAGCTGTTTACATCGTTGCCATCATGGTATAGTGGTAAAGACTGAGGCCATCATGAGCGAAAGTTGTGGACCGTTCCCAGGTAAAACTCTCGTATCTTTTCGTATAATTTTTTCGTTATTTCTTTTTGCCATTATTTTTCCAAAACGTCTCTAAATCGCCCCTCCTAATAGCTGAATGCTCATATTTTGATAATATTTTGTAGATTTGGACAATTTTGAGTCGACTTAACCAACGATGACGAGGGCATTAACAACGATGTAGAGCGATGAAGAGAATCGTATGTTGGGTGAAATCCAAAAAATCTGCATATACATGCAGCTAGTTCAACGCAAAATAGAATATTGAAGTTTTGTAATTTGTTAGCCTACCGGTTTCCATCATTGCCATCATGATATAATGGTAAAGACTGAGCCCATCATGAGCGAAAGTTGTGGACCGTACCCAGGTAAAACTCTCGTAACTAATTTCGTATAATTTTTTCTTTATTTCTTTTTGCCATTATTTTTCCAAAAAGTCTCTAAATTGCCCCTCCTAACAGCTGAATACTCATATTTTGATAATTTTTTGTATATTGGGACAATTTTGAGTCGAATTAACCAAGGATGACGAGATATGAACAAGGATGTAGAGCGCTGAAGAGAATTCTTCTGTAGGGTGAAATCGAAAAAATCTACATACAGCAATTCCAAGCAAAACAGAGAATATTGAAGAATTGTAATATGTTAGCTGTTTACATCGTTGCCATCATGGTATAGTGGTAAAGACTGAGGCCATCATGAGCGAAAGATGTGGACCGTTCCCAGGCAAAACTCTCGTAACTTTTGGTATAATTTTTCCTTTATTTCTTTTTGCCATTATTTTCCCAAAAAGTCTCTAAATCGCCCCTCCTAACAGCTGAATGCTCATATTTTGATAATATTTTGTAGATTTGGACAATTTTGAGTCGACTTAACCAACGATGACGAGGGCATTAACAACGATGTAGAGCGATGAAGAGAATCGTATGTTGGGTGAAATCCAAAAAATCTGCATATACATGCAGCTAGTTCAACGCAAAATAGAATATTGAAGTTTTGTAATTTGTTAGCCTACCGGTTTCCATCATTGACATCATGGTATAGTGGTAAAGACCAAGGCCATCATGAGCGAAAGTTGTGGACCATTCCCAGGTAAAACTCTCGTAACATTTCGTATAATTTTTTCTTTATTTCTTTTTGCCATTATTTTTCCAAAAAGTCTCTAAATCGCCCCTCCTAACAGCTGAATACTCATATTTTGATAATTTTTTGTATATTAGGACAATTTTGAGTCCATTTAACCAAGGATGACGAGAGATGAACAAGGATGAACAACTCGGAAGAGAATTCTTGTCCAGGGTGAAATGCAAAAAATCTACATACATCAAGTAGAGCTGAAAACAGAGAATATTGAACTGTTGAAATGTGTTAGCTGTTTCCATCGATGCCATCATGGTATAATGGTAAAGACTGAGGCCATTATGAGCGAAAGTTGTGGACCGTTCCCAGGTAAAACTCTCGTAACTTTTCGTATAATTTTTCTTTAGTTCTTTTTGCCATTATTTTTCCAAAAAAGTCTCTAAATCGCACCTCCTAAGAGCTGAATATTCATTTTTGGATATTGTTTTGTATATTAGGATAATTTTGAGGCGATTTAACCAAGGATGACGAGAGATGAACAAGGATGAACAACTCTGAAGAGAATCCTTGTCCAGGGTGAAATGCAAAAAATCTACATACATCAAGTAGAACTGAAAACAGAGGATATTGAACTATTGCAATGTGTTAGCTGTTTCCATCGTTGCCATCATGGTATAGTGGTAAAGACTGAGGCCATCATGAGCGAGAGTTGTGGACTGTTTCCAGGTAAAACTCTCGTAACTTTTCGTATAATTTTTCTTTATTTCTTTTTGCCATTATTTTTCCAAAACGTTTCTAAGTCGCACTTCCTAAGAGCTGAATATTCATTTTTAGATATTTTTTTGTATATTAGGACAATTTTGAGTCCATTTAACCAAGGATGACGACAGATGAACAAGGATGAACAACTCTGAAGAGAATTCTTGTCCAGGGTGAAATGCAAAAAATCTACATACATCAAGCAGAACTGACAACAGAGAATATTGAACCATTGCAATGTGTTAGCTGTTTCCATCGTTGCCATCATGGTATAGTGGTAAAGACTGAGGCCATCATGAGCGAAAGTTGTGGACCGTTTCCAGGTAAAACTCTCCTAACTTTTCGTATAATTTTTTCTTTATTTCTTTTTGCCATTACTTTTCCAAAAAGTCTCTAAATTGCCCCTCCTAATAGCTGAATACTCATATTTTGATAACTTTTGTATATTAGGACAATTTTGAGTCGATTTAACCAAGGATGAAGAGGGATGAACAAGGATATAGAGCGCTTAAGAGAATTCTTCTGTAGGGTGAAATCGAAAAAATCTACATACTGCTAGTACAACGCAAAACAGAGAATATTGAAGAATTGTAATATGTTAACTGTTTACATCGTTGCCATCATGGTATCGTGGTAAAGACTGAGGCCGTCATGAGCGAAAGATGTGGACCGTTCCCAGGTAAAACTCTCGTAACTTTTGGTATAATTTTTTCTTTATTTCTTTTTGCCATTATTTTTCCAAAATGTCTCTAAATCGCATCTCCTAACAGCTGAATACTCATATTTTGATAATATTTTGTAGATTTGGACAATTTTGAGTCGACTTAACCAACGATGACGAGGGCATTAACAACGATGTAGAGCGATGAAGAGAATCGTATGTTGGGTGAAATCCAAAAAATCTGCATATACATGCAGCTAGTTCAACGCAAAATAGAATATTGAAGTTTTGTAATTTGTTAGCCTACCGGTTTCCATCATTGACATCATGGTATAGTGGTAAAGACCAAGGCCATCATGAGCGAAAGTTGTGGACCATTCCCAGGTAAAACTCTCGTAACATTTCGTGAAATATTTTCTTTATTTTTTTTTGCCATTATTTATCCAAAAAGTCTTTAAATCGCCCCTCCTAGCAGCTGAATACTCATATTTTGATAATTTTTTGTATATTAGGACAATTTTGAGTCTATTTAACCAAGGATGAGGAGGGATGAACAAGGATGTAGAGCGCTGAAGAGAATACTTCTGTAGGGTGAAATCGAAAAAATCTGCATACAGCTAGTACAACGCAAAACAGAGAATATTGAAGAATTGTAATATGTTAGCTGTTTACATCATTGCCATCATGGTATAATGGTAAAGACTGAGCCCATCATGAGCGAAAGTTGTGGACCGTACCCAGGTAAAACTCTCGTAACTAATTTCGTATAATTTTTTCTTTATTTCTTTTTGCCATTATTTTTCCAAAAAGTCTCTAAATTGCCCCTCCTAACAGCTGAATACTCATATTTTGATAATTTTTTGTATATTGGGACAATTTTGAGTCGAATTAACCAAGGATGACGAGATATGAACAAGGATGTTGAGCGCTGAAGAGAATTCTTCTGTAGGGTGAAATCGAAAAAATCTACATACAGCAATTCCAAGCAAAACAGAGAATATTGAAGAATTGTAATATGTTAGTTGTTTACATCGTTGCCATCATGGTATAGTGGTAAAGACTGAGGCCATCATGAGCGAAAGATGTGGACCGTTCCCAGGCAAAACTCTCGTAACTTTTGGTATAATTTTTCCTTTATTTCTTTTTGCCATTATTTTCCCAAAAAGTCTCTAAATTGCCCCTCCTAACAGCTGAATGCTCATATTTTTGTAATATTTTGTAGATTTGGACAATTTTGAGTCGACTTAACCAACGATGACGAGGGCATTAACAACGATGTAGAGCGATGAAGAGAATCGTATGTTGGGTGAAATCCAAAAAATCTGCATATACATGCAGCTAGTTCAACGCAAAATAGAATATTGAAGTTTTGTAATTTGTTAGCCTACCGGTTTCCATCATTGACATCATGGTATAGTGGTAAAGACCAAGGCCATCATGAGCGAAAGTTGTGGACCATTCCCAGGTAAAACTCTCGTAACATTTCGTATAATTTTTTCTTTATTTCTTTTTGCCATTATTTTTCCAAAAAGTCTCTAAATCGCCCTTCCTAACAGCTGAATACTCATATTTTGATAATTTTTTGTATATTAGGACAATTTTGAGTCCATTTAACCAAGGATGGCGAGAGATGAACAAGGATGAACAACTCGGAAGAGAATTCTTGTCCAGGGTGAAATGCAAAAAATCTACATACATCAAGTAGAGCTGAAAACAGAGAATATTGAACTGTTGAAATGTGTGAGCTGTTTCCATCGTTGCCATCATGGTATAATGGAAAAGACTGAGGCCATTATGAGCGAAAGTTGCGGACCGTTTCCACGTAAAACTCTTGTAACTTTGCGTATAATTTTTCTTTAGTTCTTTTTGCCATTATTTTTCCAAAAAAGTCTCTAAATCGCACCTCCTAAGAGCTGAATATTCATTTTTGGATATTGTTTTGTATATTAGGACAATTTTGAGGCGATTTAACCAAGGATGACGAGAGATGAACAAGGATGAACAACTCTGAAGAGAATCCTTGTCCAGGGTGAAATGCAAAAAATCTACATACATCAAGTAGAACTGAAAACAGAGAATATTGAACTATTGCAATGTGTTAGCTGTTTACATCGTTGCCATCATGGTATAGTGGTAAAGACTGAGGCCATCATCAGCGAGAGTTGTGGACTGTTTCCAGGTAAAACTCTCGTAACTTTTCGTATAATTTTTCTTTATTTCTTTTTGCCATTATTTTTCCAAAAAAATTTTCTAAGTCGCACTTCCTAAGAGCTGAATCTTCATTTTTAGATATTTTTTGTATATTAGGACAATTTTGAGTCCATTTAACCAAGGATGACGACAGATGAGCAAGGATGAACAACTCTGAAGAGAATTTTTGTCCAGGGTGAAATGCAAAAAATCTACATACATCAAGCAGAACTGAAAACAGAGAATATTGAACTATTGCAATGTGTTAGGTGTTTCCATCGTTGCCATCATGGTATAGTGGTAAAGACTGAGGCCATCATGAGCGAAAGTTGTGGACCATTCCCAGGTAAAACTCTCGTAACATTTCGTGAAGTATTTTCTTTATTTCTTTTTGCCATTATTTTTCCAAAAAGTCTTTAAATCGCCCCTCCTAGCAGCTGAATACTCATATTTTGATAATTTTTTGTATATTAGGACAATTTTGAGTCTATTTAACCAAGGATGAGGAGGGATGAACAAGGATGTAAAGCGCTGAAGAGAATACTTCTGTAGGGTGAAATCGAAAAAATCTGCATACACCTAGTACAACGCAAAACAGAGAATATTGAAGAATTGTAATATGTTAGATGTTTACATCATCGCCATCATGGTATAATGGTAAAGACTGAGCCCATCATGAGCGAAAGTTGTGGACCGTACCCAGGTAAAACTCTCGTAACTAATTTCGTATAATTTTTTCTTTATTTCTTTTTGCCATTATTTTTCCAAAAAGTCTCTAAATTGCCCCTCCTAACAGCTGAATACTCATATTTTGATAATTTTTTGTATATTGGGACAATTTTGAGTCGAATTAACCAAGGATGACGAGATATGAACAAGGATGTTGAGCGCTGAAGAGAATTCTTCTGTAGGGTGAAATCGAAAAAATCTACATACAGCAATTCCAAGCAAAACAGAGAATATTGAAGAATTGTAATATGTTAGCTGTTTACATCATTGCCATCATGGTATAGTGGTAAAGACTGAGGCCGTCATGAGCGAAAGATGTGGACCGTTCCCAGGTAAAACTCTCGTAACTTTTGGTATAATTTTTCCTTTATTTCTTTTTGCCATTATTTTCCCAAAAAGTCTCTAAATCGCCCCTCCTAACAGCTGAATGCTCATATTTTGATAATATTTTGTAGATTTGGACAATTTTGAGTCGACTTAACCAACGATGACGCGGGCATTAACAACGATGTAGAGCGATGAAGAGAATCGTATGTTGGGTGAAATCCAAAAAATCTGCATATACATGCAGCTAGTTCAACGCAAAATAGAATATTGAAGTTTTGTAATTTGTTAGCTTACCGGTTTCCATCATTGACATCATGGTATAGTGGTAAAGACCAAGGCCATCATGAGCGAAAGTTGTGGACCATTCCCAGGTAAAACTCTCGTAACATTTCGTATAATTTTTTCTTTATTTCTTTTTGCCATTATTTTTCCAAAAAGTCTCTAAATCGCCCCTCCTAACAGCTGAATACTCATATTTTGATAATTGTTTGTATATTAGGAATTTTTTGAGTCCATTTAACCAAGGATGACGAGAGATGAACAAGGATGAACAACTCGGAAGAGAATTCTTGTCCAGGGTGAAATGCAAAAAATCTACATACATCAAGTAGAGCTGAAAACAGAGAATATTGAACTGTTGAAATGTGTTAGCTGTTTCCATCGTTGCCATCATGGTATAATGGTAAAGACTGAGGCCATTATGAGCGAAAGTTGTGGACCGTTTCCAGGTAAAACTCTCGTAACTTTTCGTATAATTTTTCTTTAGTTCTTTTTGCCATTATTTTTCCAAAAAAGTCTCTAAATCGCACCTCCTAAGAGCTGAATATTCATTTTTGGATATTGTTTTCTATATTAGCACAATTTTGAGGCGATTTAACCAAGGATGACGAGAGATGAACAAGGATGAACAACTCTGAAGAGAATCCTTGTCCAGGGTGAAATGCAAAAAATCTACATACATCAAGTAGAACTGAAAACAGAGAATATTGAACTATTGCAATGTGTGAGCTGTTTCCATCGTTGCCATCATGGTATAGTGGTAAAGACTGAGGCCATCATGAGCGAGAGTTGTGGACTGTTTCCAAGTAAAACTCTCGTAACTTTTCGTATAATTTTTCTTTATTCCTTTTTGCCATTATTTTTCCAAAAAAGTCTCTAAATCGCACCTCCTAAGAGCTGAATATTCATTTTTAGATATTGTTTTGTATATTAGGACAATTTTGAGTCGATTTAACCAAGGATGACGAGAGATGAACAAGGACGAACAACTCTGAAGAGAATTCTTGTTCAGGGTGAAATGCAAAAAATCTACATACATCAAGCAGAACTGACAACAGAGAATATTGAACCATTGCAATGTGTTAGCTGTTTCCATCGTTGCCATCATGGTATAGTGGTAAAGACTGAGGCCATCATGAGCGAAAGTTGTGGACCGTTTCATGGTAAAACTCTCGTAACTTTTCGTATAATTTTTTCTTTATTTCTTTTTGCCATTACTTTTCCAAAAAGTCTCTAAATTGCCCCTCCTAATAGCTGAATACTCATATTTTGATAACTTTTGTATATTAGGACAATTTTGAGTCGATTTAACCAAGGATGAAGAGGGATAAACAAGGATATAGAGCGCTTAAGAGAATTCTTCTGTAGGGTGAAATCGAAAAAATCTACATACTACTAGTACAACGCAAAACAGCGAATATTGAAGAATTGTAATATGTTAGCTGTTTACATCGTTGCCATCATGGTATAGTGGTAAAGACTGAGGCCGTCATGAGCGAAAGATGTGGACCGTTCCCAGGTAAAACTCTCGTAACTTTTGGTATAATTTTTCCTTTATTTCTTTTTGCCATTATTTTTCCAAAAAGTCTCTAAATTGCCCCTCCTAACAGCTGAATGCTCATATTTTTGTAATATTTTGTAGATTTGGACAATTTTGAGTCGACTTAACCAACGATGACGAGGGCATTAACAACGATGTAGAGCGATGAAGAGAATCGTATGTTGGGTGAAATCCAAAAAATCTGCATATACATGCGGCTAGTTCAACGCAAAATAGAATATTGAAGTTTTGTAATTTGTTAGCCTACCGGTTTCCATCATTGACATCATGGTATAGTGGTAAAGACCAAGGCCATCATGAGCGAAAGTTGTGGACCATTCCCAGGTAAAATTCTCGTAACATTTCGTATAATTTTTTCTTTATTTCTTTTTGCCATTATTTTTCCAAAAAGTCTCTAAATCGCCCCTCCTAACAGCTGAATACTCATATTTTGATAATTTTTTGTATATTAGGACAATTTTGAGTCCATTTAACCAAGGATGACGAGAGATGAACAAGGATGAACAACTCGGAAGAGAATTCTTGTCCAGGGTGAAATGCAAAAAATCTACATACATCAAGTAGAGCTGAAAACAGAGAATATTGAACTGTTGAAATGTGTTAGCTGTTTCCATCGTTGCCATCATGGTATAATGGTAAAGACTGAGGCCATTATGTGCGAAAGTTGTGGACCGTTTCCAGGTAAAACCCTCGTAACTTTTCGTATAATTTTTCTTTAGTTCTTTTTGCCATTATTTTTCCAAAAAAGTCTCTAAATCGCACCTCCTAAGAGCTGAATATTCATTTTTGGATATTGTTTTCTATATTAGGACAATTTTGAGGCGATTTAACCAAGGATGACGAGAGATGAACAAGGATGAACAACTCTGAAGAGAATCCTTGTCCAGGGTGAAATGCAAAAAATCTACATACATCAAGTAGAACTGAAAACAGAGAATATTTGAACTATTGCAATGTGTTAGCTGTTTCCATCGTTGCCATCATGGTATAGTGGTAAAGACTGAGGCCATCATGAGCGAGAGTTGTGGACTGTTTCCAAGTAAAACTCTCCTAACTTTTCGTATAATTTTTCTTTATTCCTTTTTGCCATGATTTTTCCAAAAAAGTTTCTAAATCGCACCTCCTAAGAGCTGAATATTCATTTTTAGATATTGTTTTGTATATTAGGACAATTTTGAGTCGATTTAACCAAGGATGACGAGAGATGAACAAGGACGAACAACTCTGAAGAGAATTCTTGTTCAGGGTGAAATGCAAAAAATCTACATATATCAAGCAGAACTGACAACAGAGAATATTGAACAATTGCAATGTGTTAGCTGTTTCCATCGTTGCCATCATGGTATAGTGGCAAAGACTGAGGCCATCATGAGCGAAAGTTGTGGACCGTTTCCAGGTAAACTCTCGTAACTTTTCGTATAATTTTTTCTTTATTTCTTTTTGCCATTATTTTTCCAAAAAGTCTCTAAATTGCCCCTCCTAACAGCTGAATGCTCATATTTTTGTAATATTTTGTAGATTTGGACAATTTTGAGTCGACTTAACCAACGATGACGAGGGCATTAACAACGATGTAGAGCGATGAAGAGAATCGTATGTTGGGTGAAATCCAAAAAATCTGCATACACATGCGGCTAGTTCAACGCAAAATAGAATATTGAAGTTTTGTAATTTGTTAGCCTACCGGTTTCCATCATTGGCATCATGGTATAGTGGTAAAGACCAAGGCCATCATGAGCGAAAGTTGTGGACCATTCCCAGGTAAAACTCTCGTAACATTTCGTATAATTTTTTCTTTATTTCTTTTTGCCATTATTTTTCCAAAAAGTCTCTAAATCGCCCCTCCTAACAGCTGAATACTCATATTTTGATAATTTTTTGTATATTAGGACAATTTTGAGTCGATTTAACCAAGGATGAAGAGGGATGAACAAGGATATAGAGCGCTTAAGAGAATTCTTCTGTAGGGTGAAATCGAAAAAATCTACATACTGCTAGTACAACGCAAAACAGAGAATATTGAAGAATTGTAATATGTTAACTGTTTACATCGTTGCCATCATGGTATAGTGGTAAAGACTGAGGCCGTCATGAGCGAAAGATGTGGACCGTTCCCAGGTAAAACTCTCGTAACATTTCGTGAAATATTTTCTTTATTTCTTTTTGCCATTATTTATCCAAAAAGTCTTTAAATCGCCCCTCCTAGCAGCTGAATACTCATATTTTGATAATTTTTTGTATATTAGGACAATTTTGAGTCTATTTAACCAAGGATGAGGAGGGATGAACAAGGATGTAGAGCGCTGAAGAGAATACTTCTGTAGGGTGAAATCGAAAAAATCTGCATACAGCTAGTACAACGCAAAACAGAGAATATTGAAGAATTGTAATATGTTAGCTGTTTACATCATTGCCATCATGGTATAATGGTAAAGACTGAGCCCATCATGAGCGAAAGTTGTGGACCGTACCCAGGTAAAACTCTCGTAACTAATTTCGTATAATTTTTTCTTTATTTCTTTTTGCCATTATTTTTCCAAAAAGTCTCTAAATCGCCCCTCCTAACAGCTGAATACTCATATTTTGATAATTTTTTGTATATTAGGACAATTTTGAGTCCATTTAACCAAGGATGGCGAGAGATGAACAAGGATGAACAACTCGGAAGAGAATTCTTGTCCAGGGTGAAATGCAAAAAATCTACATACATCAAGTAGAGCTGAAAACAGAGAATATTGAACTGTTGAAATGTGTGAGCTGTTTCCATCGTTGCCATCATGGTATAATGGAAAAGACTGAGGCCATTATGAGCGAAAGTTGCGGACCGTTTCCACGTAAAACTCTTGTAACTTTGCGTATAATTTTTCTTTAGTTCTTTTTGCCATTATTTTTCCAAAAAAGTCTCTAAATCGCACCTCCTAAGAGCTGAATATTCATTTTTGGATATTGTTTTGTATATTAGGACAATTTTGAGGCGATTTAACCAAGGATGACGAGAGATGAACAAGGATGAACAACTCTGAAGAGAATCCTTGTCCAGGGTGAAATGCAAAAAATCTACATACATCAAGTAGAACTGAAAACAGAGAATATTGAACTATTGCAATGTGTTAGCTGTTTCCATCGTTGCCATCATGGTATAGTGGTAAAGACTGAGGCCATCATGAGCGAGAGTTGTGGACTGTTTCC
>CACRXK020011822.1:0-15844 GCA_902702795.2 Paramuricea clavata
GGGAGTTCTGCTATTTGAAAAGGGAGTTCTGTTATTTGAAAAGGGAGTTCTGCTATTTGAAAAGGGAGTTCTGCTTTTTGAAAAGGGAGTTCTTGCGTTTGTAAAGGAAGGGAGTTCTTGCGTTATGGGTAAAATGTGTGATTTATACAAATTTCAAAAGAGATTCAGTACATACCGACAGCTTGTTAGGTTCATCAAGTGATATTTGCGCTGTAGGCCAGACATATAGGAAAGACGGTTGCAAAGAACGACTACACTATACAAGAAGGACAGCTACAGTGAGATATGTTGACAGACACAATGATGATACTACACTATACAACAACGGTTTTCAACTTGGGGGACATGTCCCCGAGAGGGGACATTTGGCAAATTCCTAGGGGACACAAACTGGTCTAGGACTGAGAAAACAGTAGTTGAATACAATAGTTTGTACTATAAACATGTTTGCTTGACTTTCTATCTATTCTTTAAAATTTAAATCATTTACTATTTTACTAACTATTTCGAAATTCGTGTTTTTGATAGACTTCAGTGGGCAATTTCTGTTCAGGGGACGTGGTAATTCAATCATGTGAAATCGGGGACACATGAGAAAACCAGTTGAAAACCGTTGCTATACAAGAAGGAAAGCTATAGTGAGATCCTTGACAAACCATAATTACAACAATGAGAAAATTCAACAAACCATTGCATAACTCGTTGGACCATACGATCTTCCTATTATAACAGTCACCTTTGGTACCTGCATTCGAATTTCAACAAAATGAGTACGGGATAATCTTCAGATTAGTTGAACATATCAGTGTGACGTGACTGCCTGATGAGGCAGATTAAAGATTAAATAAAATTGTGTTCACCTCAGCACATGAGACAGCAGATATCAACTTGCCAACTTGTTTTGCTAACTCTCCATCTGTGTGAATGTGAGGATGAGTGTCTTGGAGAAACACAAGAGGAATGTGTTGTTGACAGCAAATCTGAACAAAATGAGCGCCCTAAGAAAACCAATCAAAATAAGAGAGGTTAGCATATTGCTGGATTGTGGTCAGCATTACAGTAGACAGTGATCAGGAAAATTAAACTACATCTTTTAAATTGCATTTAAACTTTGAATTGAACTTTGCCACCATTCCCACCAAATACAAGACTACTACATGTAATGAAAAGAATGAACATTATTTTCTCACTCTGATAACTACAGGTTGACCATCATCTGCTGCACGATAGTGTTTTGTGAAAACCCCCATTTCTAGGCTTCCTAGGTTTAAATATACGGGAACAACCAAGTTAGAACTAATGCATTTACCTTAGCTGCCGCAGGTGACGTTATTGGGCCGTTATTAGCAAGAATACCAACAATAGTTCTAAGACAATTAAATGAAAAAGGTGCATTTAATTAACTAAAAAATATATTACTATATAAAAATACATAGAGATTTCAAAACAGTGAATTGACTATTAAATTTTACAGATATTTATTATTTACCCTTTTATAGCAGCAAAGCCTGTAACTAGACTGGGGCCAAACTTTGTTTTGAATTCATGAAATCTACTGCCATCAACAATTCTTGCTATCATCTAAAAATAATACCATGCAAACAAATGCCTAAAAAATAATACCATGCAAACAAATGCCTAAAAAATAATACCATGCAAACAAATGCCTAAAAAATGAAGCTAAATTAAACAACTTTACTTATTCTGGATAGTTGATAGTATCTTAACTAATCTACCTTATGGACTGGCAGTATTTGACTCTCATCTAATATCGAAAGTGGTCCGAGGTCTTCTGAGTTGTGTAAAGGTTCTTCAAAATCTGCAAACAGAGCATATCAATTATGAAATGTCAAGTGAATAGTACTATTCAAGGCAAGCATGTGAGCTAAAGCAAACATTAACCCAGTAAGCCGTATCTGCGTATCATGCCGCATTGTGCCCTGAACATTGGCTGACACTCCATGGATTAAAACAAGGTTTGTGGCTCCAGTGTCCTACCTGAACATAACATTGGTGAATCAGAATTTAATGATCCAAAAATAGATCGAGTTATGGAGAATGCTTCATGTTCTGTATCAGCAAAATAATCCGTACAGCCACTGATGCTAAATTGATAATTAGAACATCATAATTACACATTGAAATTCATTGGAACATTTATCCAGTATTTGATGGTGATCCAAAATACCATTTACCTGCAATGCACTGTAGCCCCACCCAGATCTTCTGCCGACACTATTTCACCTGTTGCGGCCTTCAAAGACATAACAAAATATATATAGTCAATATATTTCACCTGTTGCGGCCTCCACTGCTCATATACCAACCTCCTAACCAGGCTCTCGCCTCTACAGTTCTCACCATCAGGGAGGAGCAAGCCTGGGTACGAGGTTGCTCATACACCAGCGTTTGGTGTTTCACATGTTACCTTGACTAAAGGTGGACCTGCAAGAAATATCGTCCCAATCTTATTTACTATCACAGTTCGATCTGCCATCGTTGGAACATACGCACCACCAGCAGTGCATGAGCCACACACAACACAAACCTAGAAATTTAGTAAACAATGGCTTATTCCAGAAAACATTCAGACCTCACCCACAGAGTTAATAAGAAGTTACCCCCTTCAAATGTCCTATTATCAGAACAAACTTTTTCTCCCCACCAGATGGTGGAAATTTCCTCCCTGGGGATAGTGTGGATGTTTTCTAGAATCAATCACCATCATGCAATAAAACCCATTAACCTATCGAGTGCCATTGCTCTCCCCTTGAGTAAAATCACCTGGTGTTAGATAAATAAGAACTCTACCTGTGGTATATGTTTTGAACTCATGATAGCCTCATTATAAAACACTCTGCCACCGTGTTGCTCATCTGGAAAGATATCTGCCTGAAAATATTTTGGGTTAATTCAGGCGTGAAAATCTAACCAATTGTAGTGTGCCAGCAGATCTTAGAGGATTAGATTTTGCTGGATCTTGGCAAGACTGTCAACCTTCCTAGTAGCCTGCAAAAACAGTCACTTGATTGTCTCGTTCCACAGCTGTTTTCACAGGCTACATAACTACTAGAGTAAATAAATTTATAAAACACAATACCATCAACAAGTGCCATATAAAATGACCACCATACAAGTCACACCTGTAATGGTAAAAACGCTCCACCACTGTCGATCAGATACAAACATGGCAAATTATTTTCCTCTGCAATCTCTTGTGCTCGAAGTTGTTTCTTCACAGTGATTGGGTAAGCTGTGCCGCCTTTAACTGTTGCATCATTGGCTTGAATAACCACCGGCTGACCTGAGATCTTGCCAATACCAGACAAAATACCAGCACGCTGGATCTCGCCGTATTCCAAACTAAACCCTGCTAGTGGTGATAGTTCTAAAAAATCTGATCCCGGATCAAGAATAGCGGCAAGCCTATCTTTCAGGAGAAGTTTTTTGTTAATTTTAACATGACGATCAATGGCTTTTTGGTTTGCACCAGAATCTAAACTTGATAAATCTTCGATATATTTTTCATGGAATTTTGCATACAAGTCTTTTTTTCTATGAAAGTCTGAAGATTGAATGTCAATATCTCCATTAATTACAGGAAGAGTATGGCTTGATATACTTCTTAAAGGTTTAGATAAATTTCCATGGTTTCTTGCAAGAATAAGTCGTTTTAAATGTCGTAAAGACATCAATTCTTGTGAACCGATGCACACCTAAAATAGAGAAATTAGATTTAAGGCCATATAAAAAAAAATAGTTGGTTAGCGTCCTTAGCTTTTGCCAAAAAGTGGGCGGGCGGGCGCTTTTTTTTTTACTTTTTACTAATTTTTAACGCCATGGTTTTACTCACTGTTAGGTCCGAAGCTGGATTTTCTTGCGCAGTACAGATATTTTTTTATATATTTCAAAATATAATTCATACCGTCATTTTCGCATGCAATTTCGCAAATTATTAACACAATTGACTACAGTCAACAGAAATACTACATATATTAGAGCCCGTTGATCAATAAATGTCAGGGGTTTTTAAATAAAAAATTTAAAAAAATCCTGAGCGCGGCCTTTTTTGTGGGCGGGCGGGGACGCTAACCAACTATTTTTTTTATGTGGCCTAAGTAGGGAGTTATCGACCGCCCCCTCATTGGCCCTCAACACAGTCAAACCCCACTTGACCCTTGACTTAAATCACAAGGCTAGCAGTTTTGTCTGTTTTGATATTTGCTATGTATTTATTTATATTTCTTTTTCAAGTAAGTAATAAAGAAAAGCACTCGCCATTTTAGCGATATGACTCAGTGAAAATATTTTGAGCATGCGAGCAGTAAAAGCATGCTGCAATATTTGTGTATTTATACGAAATTTGACTGCCATAATTAAACAGTGGTAGCTGCATAAATTGCAGTAAAAATGACTGTATTATAATATTAGATACTCAATAATTACCTGTAATAAACTTTTGAAGAAGTGTAATAGATCTTTAGCATTAAAAACCTTCAAAATTAATACAAAAATACAGAAAAATAAAACTACAATTTATTTATTTGAATTATTTCTTTAATACGAGCCCGCACTACATAGATTGTCCTAACCGTTGTTGGCACCTAACGATGAACACTAGCAGTGTCTCACATTAACACTCATATGTAGTCAGTAGATTCTGCTTCCGTTGTTGGTATCTAGCGATAAACACTTGCAGATATGTCAACACTGTTTTTTCAGGCGAATTTCCTTGTTTGTAACAAGCATTTGAAGCAATCTACAGTATAATTAGCTACCAAATAATTATCTAAACTCATATTAATTATGATATTACTTCTGTTTATGGCATGCAAAGACATTTCTTAGATTAGGGTTGGGTTTAGGTTCGGGTAGGTTAAGTAAGGTTGTGGTAAGGTTTATGGTTAGGTAAGAGTTACATTGCTGGTTAGAGGCGCGGAAATGACATTCGATGTTTCACCAACTCTTGAGATGATTCTTCACCTGAGAAATCAACGGATGGTGTCATTCCAACCTTACTTTTTCGTTGTTGTAAATATTGTCTGCTTGATGCAGAATAATTGACATACTGTTCTTCACTGTGATAAACCATTTCATGATGGCTGCCTCTGCTCATGACCTCGTACACATCTTCACTCTGCTTACTCAGCTCATCTCTCAAGACGTTTTCATCTTTTTGCATCTGAAGTAAGTTCGTGTAGACTGGGTCGTTATCCAGGTAATCAGGGCTTGGGAAATCATGCTGAATATCAGTGCCTGAGTGCATTTCATATTCTCTTTCTTTCATGCCAGACTGTTCAGTCACACGATTCAATGACTTTCTCGGCGTTCTAGAATCTCCTACACCACGCGAATGGAAAACCTGAGAACTCAGGCGAACTCTGCCACTGGAATCTACATGTACTTCCTCTCTTACCCCAGACTCTGCGTGATCCAATGACATCTTTCTTGCAGTGTGACACATTTCACCTTCCTCGTTTGACGAAGACTTACAAGAGGTGTTGTAACTTTCAGAATTAACATACAAATCCTCGGTGTCATTCATTGACGTATTATCTAACTTTTCAGGAATATTAACATCAGTCATTCCTTTGACCATCATGGGAGATATGCCAGGACCCACACTGGTTGGGGGACGGTTTGGAAGTGACTGATTCGAGCCACTTCGAGAATCGACCTGATTCACTTGTCTGCTTTTATTCTGGCCATCAGATTTAGACTGAACCTGAATCACTTTTCTTCTTTCTCTCTGCTGGTTTTTCTCAGGTGTGAACTTTTGGCCTTCCGCGTTTCTGACATTTTTCTGTATGTGTACATTTTCATAAAGATCTTGACCGCCTTTTTCTGATGAACTATGAATTTCTACATTCACGTTTCTGCTCCCATCTTCTTTCAAACTATCAGATACATTACCGCTTGTTTTAAAGAAGTTTTGCCATTTCACGGTTTCAACCTGTACATTTTCATAAAGATTTTGTCTTCCGCGTGCAGGCAAAGTAGACACCTTTTCCCCAGATTCAAACATTGACTGTTCTGCAAAGCTGCTGTCAGGTAAGAATGCACTCTGACTCCTGGCCATTTCCCGCTTACCTTGCACATTGCGAATCTGTACATTTTCATACAACTCTTGCTCTTCATTCTTAGGCGAATTACAAATCTCTTCATTAGATTCAAACCCTGTTTCCTCTGCGAAACTGCTCTCAGGTGAACAAAGAGAAGCGCTCTCGCTCCTATCATCCTCACTGAACGAGACTTCCCCATACAAAAAAGGATTGCTGACAACTCTCTTTCGAGCCCACGCCTTGCGTTTAAACTTCACCGTCTCAATATAGCGACTTGGTCGGATGAGTTTCAGAATCTTGGCTGAAGTTGACTCCATTTTGGAATCCATTCTAAGCGCTGGCGGTTCTTGAAAATGATATTTCTCCTGGACTTCCCTTCTTCGTTGCATTGAGAGTGAAACCGCGTCTAGGGATCAAATATATGTTATGCTGGATAGCTCTTTTAGTTTAAACTGTTTTACCAAGAAGTACAGTAATTACCATCTCGTATATTGGTCTAGTATTGCTGTAAGAGAAAACCTACACTGAACATTTCAATATTTTGATTCTGGCTTGAAACTTCCAATGTTTTAAGTTAATCTTTTTCAGGTAGTTCAGACACAAAGCATGACAGCTCATATAGGTTTGAAATTCCACTTACGTTTGACATATTGAACTGCTCGAGTCAAGACAACCTCGACCCAACAGGGAGAGTCATCGTCATTCACGCTGTTCTTCACAAAACAAAGATGAACAACACACATTGCCAGACATCTGTCCTCACTGTCTATGGTCAGTCTTGCTGGGTGGCATTCATAGTTGATTTTCTCGATAAAACGTCCGTAATTGAAGAGCTAAAGAAAAGCATGTCATGCTTTATATGCTTGTTACACATGATGGTCGAGATCAAACATATTGACAGTTATAGGGGCGGGCCAATTTTCCTATTTATTTAACTTCGCCATTGTCATGCATTCATGGCAGGGTCACCGGCCACAACAGTATGGTACCAATTACTGTGGGCCCTTTTTTCTTTTTCTTTTTTTTTATTATATACGTGGAAACATGTTACAGTATCGACCTTTGATTCTTCATTCTTGAACAGCTCCCCCAGAGTTTGCAGCAACTTGTCTTCACAGAAATACCCCTAAAGATAAACTTGTCTAAAGCCTGGTTTGTACTATCAAAGTTTCTCTGATCACAGTAGGAATTTTTCAATTTTGAATTCTACGCTTGTGAACTGACGAACTGACTCAGTATTTAACCCTGAGTGAGTTCCCTCAAACATTTCTTACAAATACTTCAAAACTTAGAATTTACCTATGCAAAATTCCTACTGTGATCACAGAAACTTTGATAGTGTAAACCATCCTTTATAACACTCATTAAGTTCCCTCAAACATTTCTTACAAATCCTTCAAACTTAGAATTTACCTATGCAAAATTCCTACTGTGATCACAGAAACTTTGATAGTGTAAACCAGCCTTTATATAATCTTTATACAAGACTATATTTGCAGTACAGTTGCTTCAATACAATATTTAGAAAATTAATGTTGCTTAGCCAAGTCTTCGGCCTGGTCGACTTACCTTGACAAAAATTGGGTTCTTGCATAACCTGACTGCAATTAAACTTCCGTCTGTTGCAAGGTACAGCTCAACACCCTGGAAAGGTTTCAACAATAAGAAATCAACAAAGAAACGATAAGAAACGAGACTCAACTGTAGCTTACCCTCCCAATACAAGCTTTCACTTTCTTCATTTGTTTGTCTTGACTTGGGGTTGGAAATGAATTGAAACCAATTCTGAAATGTAAAATAAATTACAGATGGATGTTTTACGAAGGACGAATAGTGAGATACCAGATTAGGAAAATTAAGCAACATCTCTCAATTGTTATTGATTTTTCTCCAAATACAAGACTACTACATATAATGAAAAGAATGAAGATTATCTTCTCATAACTGCAGGTTGACCATCATCTGCTGCACGATAGTGCTTAGTGAAAGCCATCACTTCATACGCACCTGTCTGCGGTGAAACTATGATTGCTGCCATTTATGACGACTTTGGGATCCTTCACGCTAAACAATGCCAACTGCTTCGTGCGTTGAAAACAAACAATCTTACACCAAGTTGATGATTCCGACGTTTCATCAATAATCACCTAGAAGTACATATTTGAAATCCTATTGGTGGGTTTCGGTAAAGGCCGATTTACAACTACACAACTTTTGCCTAAAACCGTCGCATGCAACCTGCTCACAACTTGAATTGCACTGTGTAAAACAAGCACACAACTTTTGCCTAAAACCGTCGCATGCAACCTACTTACAAATTGTATACTGTGTAAAACAAGCGCACAACTTTTGCCTAAAACCGTCGCATGCAACCTGCTTACAAATTGTATACTGTGTAAATCAAGCACACAACTGCAGTGTAAATTGGACTTAAGCACTACGAGGAAGCAAACGTTCAAAGTTAACTAACCTCGTCACCCCATACATACGACGTACGACCACCTAGAAGAGAAAATACTGAGTGAACAGTTCACATATGGCTGACTGAAATAGTTACAGAAGCGACATCCACCTTGCCACGAAATTCCTCAATATTCATTTAGTAATTCTTGTCAAAATTGTACCTGGACTGCTCGGACTTGTTCCTGCTTGGTTGTTTCTATAAATAAGCAAGGTTAAATATGAAGAATTAGAGTTAGGATTCAGGTTAGGATTAGGGTCGACCAAACAAGATGGATTTCTCTATCTAGTCACATGTGAGAATCTATACTTACTGTGCATCATTCTTTTCATTTGTTTCGCTTTTCTTCCATTCTTCCTGATTAAGAAAATTGAACATGTGAACATGTCTACACATCAAGTTGTAGTTAATAAAATAATGGCTATAAACCTTTAATTTATATTGCTTGAGTCGTCTCTGGTCTTCAGATATTTGAAGTGATAGATGATCGTGAAATTTTGATATGCCAGCAGTGATCTAAAAACACGTACAGAAATCAAAGCATTGTTCTTAACTGCATGGACCTCTAGGAAGAACAGTTCAGAACTGATAGAGCTATCCAGTATAAATAAAGTTAGTTTAGTTTAGGTTTCCTCCTGTAGTAACACTGGATCAATAAGATACGATCCTTACTGGATCTCTAGGAAGAACAGTTTAGAACTGATAGAGCTATCCAGTATAAATAAAGTTAGTTTAGTTTAGGTTTCCTCCTGTAGTAACACTGGATCAATAAGATACGATCCTTACTGGATCTCTAGGAAGAACAGTTTAGAACTGATAGAGCTATCCAGTATAAATAAAGTTAGTTTAGTTTAGGTTTCCTCCTGTAGTAACACTGGATCAATAAGAGATGATTCTTACTCGACCATTAGGAAGAACAGTTTAGAACTGATAGAGCTATCCAGTATAAATAAAGTTAGTTTAGTTTAGGTTTCCTCCTGTAGTAACACTGGATCAATAACATATGATCCTTACTGGATCTCTAGGAAGAACAGATTAGAACTGATAGAGCTATCCAGTATAAATAAAGTTAGTTTAGGTTAGGTTTCTTCCTGTAGTAACACTGGATCAATAAGAGATGATCCTTACTGCACCTTTAGGAAGACTTACCCTGCATAAATAAAGTTAGTTTAGGAAAATACCTCAGAGAAAAATAATGAACGTTGATCATCGTATTTATTCTTTATCTTGATCATGGCTTGATATTGTTTTCTGGCAAGCATGCCTCGATAAACTTAAACAAACGTAATCATGTATTTACATACGCTTTACTTTATTAGGTTGATAGATATTGGACATTAAAACGTTGAAATGTATTTAAATGTTTCTAGGTAGATCAGATACAAACCACGGGGCTTGTGGTAGATTTACTACTGTACCTACAATTGACCTGCACGTTTACGAAAATTCACTTGACTAAGGAACAAGCTTAAGGTGGATTTGAGACATTAAATGAAATTTAGTATTGAAAAATAACTTCACCATATTTAGACAACGCGAAATACTACAACATCAATCCCATATCCTTACCCTTTTGAATAAGAATAACTTGAAGTACTCTCTTTTTCAGCTTCTCATCTAATTCGAGAACAAGACTTCTTGATAGAAAAACCTAGAAGAAATTGCGAGCACAGACACCTTAAACAATGTATTTGAAACCAAAGATTTAGAGTAGTAGGTGTTACCTTGGTTTTTCCAGCTCTATATTGAGACTCCTCAAACCTCTTGCTCAAGACAGAGTGGCACAGTTCAGGTGAGGGAGATACTGGACTAGTTAGATGGAAGAATAATAATCTGTATCTAAAATATAAAGGAAAATATCTTTTATATTTATTTGGATAGCTCTATAAGTTCTAAACCATAGTACTTTTATTAGTGACATGTTTATAAGGGGGGAATGCCTCTCATAACGCACTGGCTAGGACCATGGCGTCAGCATTTTGATGACGAATCATGGCGTGGCAGCGGTTAGGCTTTTTTGGCTGAGTCGACCTTCTGTGTGTCTTCATTCTGTGTACAAAGTATCTGACTGTGTTCAAACTCAACTATTGCTCACCTGGTGATGAATTCTGATAATGAAAACCACGTCTTGAGACAAGGCATCCTGGTCTTGACAATTCCATAAAGCTTACTCCACTGAACCTGACGTAATACCCTCTCGCGATCAAAGATACCAGGTTGCATACGCAGGTTACTGTTGATGCATCTGTAGTTGATTAAAATATAAATATCATTGATTACTGTATGAGATGCCTCGCAGCTTTTGAAAACAACAGTTTTCGTTGATTTCAATTGACAAAATTGCGAGCAATAAGAACTATGTCCCCGTCAACGTACCTGATAAAATAAACTTTTGAGGACGACATTCGCTTGAGAAGTGATGTTAACGACATCTTAAATAAAAAATAACAGCTTGAACATTTTCATTCTCAGAAATGAACTCTTAAAAACGCTTTAAATGAACACCTACCGTTAAAACAGCTGGATTCGAATTCTTTATTGAAGAATATTTCTTTTTCTCCTTGCCAGAATTTGTCAGGAATACGTTACTTGAAATACACGAAAGAGTTACTTACCATTAATTACATAACATGAAAAATAGTCACGTATTTTGTGAACTTACGTTTTAAGCCAGTCTTTTTCGACCACCGAACGTTTCTTGGAGCTTGTAGAAAAATATGAATTGAAAAAGTTTAGCTGAGTTCTTGAAAAGGTAGAAAATACTGATAAAGGTAAAATTTTGAGAAAGTTACCTTGACGGAGACGATGAGGCTTTCTCTAACGATGTATTTTCTCTGAGTACAAAAAGAAATAATTAAAACCTGTACTGTAGTTGTATAAGTCACACGAAACCACATCCTACCTGGTGATTCGTTCTTGTGCCATGACGGACACCACTTTGTTCTTGGAACCTGCAACACATAAATGAAGATAAAAAACACGTGCTATCATTTCCAAGAATCTTGGAATAGGTTTCCTTCGTTACCTTTGAGGCAAGCCAAAACATTGTTGTTGAACCTGTTCTTTGACTGAGCTACAAACCCAGTGATGTCATATGAAACCTACGATAGAAAACATTTTATCTTCTTAATGGTTCACACTATCCAAGTTTCTGTGATCACAGTAGGAATTTTGCACAGGTAAATTCTAAGTTTTGAAGGATTTGTAAGAAATGTTTGACGGAACTACTGACTCAGTGTGTTTAACACAAACAAAACCTACCTCGTCAATAAAATGTTCGATTAAAAATCCAGAGAATTCTTGATTGTCGTTGGTGATATACCGTGGTTCTTTCTTAAATGAACTATCAAACTTTTTCAATAAATTTTGATCATTGTCGGTGTTGCTGTGTAGAACATCAAAGAGACCTTTGGGCTTAAGAAAAGAGAGAAATGTTAAATCTACCTAAACTCCTTTCAGCTGTATCAGATATCACAGAGTACTGTTCTACTCTGAAATATTTCTTACTTTAAGAAGAAAAGGCACAGCACCAGGTTGACCATACTTTTGACAAGATTCACTCAAGTAGATATCTTCATTCTCCATGTCCGTCTTCATAAAAAACCCATTAGATTAGAAATAATGGAAATAAGTAGGAAAGATCACAGAAGATTAAAAAAAAACACTCAACTATAAAAAAGAGGTGTTTCTACCTGATATGTTTGAAAGACAATGGCGTTGTACGCGGACTGCAGAACTTCGTTCACTGTGTTGATGCATAGTTGGTCAAAGGAAGAAATACTATAATTTTCCCACCCAAAGACATCCAGTAACATCAGTGAAAAATCAGATTGTAATCTGTAGAAGAAAATAGCTTTTTGATGTATAGGTTTATACAAGTAAGTTTCATTAAAACATTAGCTTGGCACTACCTACATTGACCGTCAGGAAGGGACGTCCCATGTTTTAGGGGGGGGGGGGAGCAAGGGCAGGATTTTTACGACAAACACAATTTTTTCCGACATAAATAATATATGAAGTCATATTGAATTAAATATTGACTATTCTATAAATGTATATTGGGAAAACGTAAATCGAGACCGATTTCTAAGAGAAGTAAAATTCCCGCTCGTATATGTAGGTATGCTTGACCACGAAGTTTCCAACAACATAACAAATTTCCAATTTTCCGACGGGTCTCGACAATAGGGGGGCCATGCCCCCCCCCCTGCCTCCCCCGGCCACGGCCGTCAGGTGTACCTTGAATGGCCATTGTATCTGGAATTGATTCTTGCTTCAATCCACATGACCAATGTTTCATAACAAAACACCGCCATACAATCACACTCGTACATCGCCTTTGAACACGATGCTGATATATTCACCTTTCGACCTAGGTGTGGAAACAGAAACCTTACTCGTAAAATGCCAAGAAAACTGAAACGCAAAATAAGAAAACTAAAGCTGGGCTGAAGAGGATGAGCAGAGCGAAAGAGATGTGTAAAAGAGATATCTAAAAATGATCAAACTGTGGATGGACATTGACAATAGAGCTGTGCGGTTCCAAAAATTTTATCTCGGTTTCGGTTCCGGTTTTTTTGGAACAGAAAAACCTCGGTTCGGTTCGGTTTCGGTTATTTTCAAAAAAGAAGAACAGTACAAATGTACGAACTCATTTATGTATGTTTCGAGCATTTTTACTAAATAGATGAATTTATATGCCTTTGTAAGTTTGTATAAATCTCTGAAAATTTTAAAAGAACAATTGGAATTTATTTATGAACATGAAATATTTCTTTTTAACAAGCAAGTGCACAACAATAACTATCACAACTAAAATATCAACTATTTGAGCACTTAGTACAGTGCATATTGTGCACAAAGAGCCCAATCTTGTTATTTTCCAAACATTTCAACCTGCAATCAGGTGGGCGTTTGGCGGGCGTTAAACGGGAAATTAAAACCGAAACTACCGGTTCTTTTGCGCATAATTTTCGGTGCTAAAAAAAGTACCGGAAGAACCGAATTTTTCGGTTAACCGCACAGCTCTAATTGACAAGGAATTGAAAAGCACGACAAGAATCCGAGAAGGCAACCTCCGAGCTCCAGTACTATATTGCTTACCACGAACAGTCTTTGATTCTGTAATTATCAGGCTGGCCAAAGTTGCGCACGGAACTCCAACTAAGGTAGCAGCTTAAAATAGAAGTAAAGATATGTATAAAATATTCACGGCATACATTTCAATTGAAGAATTTGATGAGCTACCTTTCTCAAGAACTTCGCCATTACGGAATGCCAGCACGTCTCTCTTGTTTGATTCACCAAACTGTAAATCTCCCAGGAGCAAAATGGCGGATACGAGGTGGAGCACTTCTTCAATTTCCTAAAACATAACAACCCAACCATAAATATTTCTAACGTCAAGACGTGTTGGCGACACAATGGTAAATTTATCACCTCTGTGACCAGGTTTTGATTCCTGCAATATGCAGTTGTCTGATAATAATTTCACCTCAGTCTCATGTGAGAAGATTGCTTCCAGTTTGACTCTACCAAACACCACAGGTTTTCTTTAGGTATTCCGGCTTCTTCCTGTAGTAACACTGGATCAATAAGAGATGATCCTTACTGGACCTCTAGGAAGAACAGTTTAGAACTGTTAGAACTATCCAGTATAAATAAAGTTAGTTTAGTTTAGGTTTCCTCCTGTAGTAACACTGGATCAATAAGAGATGATACTTACTGGACCTCTAGGAAGAACAGTTTAGAACTGATAGAACTATCCAGTATAAATAAAGTTAGTTTAGGTTTCCTTCTGTAGTAACACTGGATCAATAAGAAATGACTCTGACTGGATCTCTAGGAAGAACAGTTTAGAACTGTTAGAACTATCCAGTATAAATAAAGTTAGTTTAGTTTAGGTTTCCTCCTGTAGTAACGCTGGATCAATAAGAGATGATCCTTACTGGACCTCCAGGGAGAACAATTTGGAACAGATAGAGCTATCCAGTATAAATAAAGTTAGTTTAGGTTTTCTCCTGTAGTAACACTGGATTAATAAGAGATGACTCTTACTGGATCTCCAGGGAGAACAATTTGGAACTGATAGAGCTCTGCAGTATAAATAAAGTTAGTTTACTTCGACAAGCACCAACCTTTTCATTGAATCCTATTCTCTCTAAACATTTCAGAGACTGTGAGAGGGAATTATCACTTTCACAAAACGCTTCTCTAGGTAGCGAAGGTACATATCTGTATAAGAAAAAATAGTCAATCATTTAGAAACTTTGAAAATATTGTTGAGAGGGTCATCGTCTTCACTGGATCGTCTTATAAATCACGCCGTTACCTGTGGTCCTCGTCAAGGAGGTATTTCTGCAATTGCTCTGAATTGAGCCCATTTAACAAACGATGGAAGATATGGAAGCTGCTCTCACCCTATTTTAAAAAAAAGTTGAAACTGTGGTGGATCAAATAATGCGGTTTAGGTGAGGTTAGGCCGCGGTTCTGTTGCGGTTAGGCCGCGGTTTTGAACTATATGGTATGTATCTCCAGGTATATATAACTGATAAACATGACATACTTTGATTTGACTGATCACACGCATCTTCTCAAGAACATTGATTTTAACATTGACTAGAAATAAAAAATAGTTGTGTTAATACTATTATATAAATAAAACACAAACATTGACGCTATAGTCCTTTCCGATGACTCACCTCCGAGTACGCGATGTTCCTTAGAGTCAAAAAATACTTCATAAACTTTCAGACAACGTGTTGAATTAGTGCAAATTAATGTTCTGGCATTACAGAAGATGTCCAACACTTCATTGATCTGAAGTAAAGGTGAAAAATACACTGAGTATGAGTTTGTCTTGTAGTACAAGGTGGGATCTTACCTCACTCTCCCACAGTCAAATCTGCTTTGAAAAAGTTAAGATCAGCTTGTAAGGCAGGGTTTGGAGGTTGGAATAATAGAACGCAAAGGCCCATGGACATGTTCATTCTCAACATTCAACGCGGGAGAAGCGATTGAGAACGAGTACTTGTCAGTGAATGATCTATTCTCGCATCAACAATCGGGATTTCGACCTACTTACAGCACTGTAACGGCTCTACTCGAATCGACAAATGACTGGTGCGTAAATATCGATAATGGTCTGGTAAATGGAGTTATTTTCATTGACCTCAAAAAGGCCTTTGATACTATTGATCACGAAATTCTCATAAATAAACTTGAATGCTATGGAGTTGATTGCAGTGCTCTAGGCTGGTTTAAATCTTATCTGTCTGATCGTAAGCAAAGGTGCTTCGTGAATGATACACTATCCAGTAGC
>CACRXK020011823.1:0-15841 GCA_902702795.2 Paramuricea clavata
GGGCCGTGCCGACCTGGGGGTGTGGGGGTGTAACCCCCCCCCCCCCCCCAATAATTGCTCATGTGGGCAATTTCAGGTAAATCCAGATAGATTTGCAGAAGAAACTCAGGTAAATGAACACAAATTCAGGTAATTTCTAGGCCCAGTGAAAGTTAATTAACAAAAATAAGTGTGAATTTGGAGAAGAATGAGCTAAATTGACAAAAATTTTAGAGAATTGTACCAAATTTTCGGATTTAAGAAAAAAAAATTGGATAAATGGAGAAAATTTGGTAATGCCGGAAAAAATTGTTTTATGCAACGAAAACTTTTGAGATGTCGGGAAAAAATTTTTGACCCCTAAAATGGCACACTGACCGAAATTTTTTTGGCGAGGGGGGGAGGAGGTCGCCGAAAAATTTTGCCAAAATATAGATTAAATAAATCTGGCAGTCTGGCGGCGTGTGCAAATTTTCCAGCGGCGGAACTTCGGCGTGCACTCTACATGGAATGCACCCTGGGTTTTGCACTGTTGCTTTGTCTATTTAATAGATCTCCTTTACAGTTCAACCAAGGTTCTCAGAGCTAATTTGAAGACAATTTCAAATTTATTCAATATTTTTGGAAGAACTTTAACAGATTTTTTCATTTTAAAATAGATTTTTGTTCTTTATTTGTCGATTTCGGTGTTTATGCAATATTGACGAATATATTGTAGCTAAAGCGATCCGCGATCGCACCCCCCTGTATAGTATTTGCTCCGATATATCACGTGACAAAATAATCCACAATTTGTGGATTATTTCACCAGCCTTTACCAGGGCCTTTGCTGCCCTTCGCATCTTTCTTTAAAAGGCCCTGGGGACGAGGTTGGACAGCTCCATCTCAGTCAATCCGGAGCAAAAATAATGAGACTTTTTACCCCTCCCCTGCCCCCATGATCAACGTTGCAAAAAGTGGGTTGAATTTACTTTTTTTAGTCATTATGCAACATTGAATTGGGTGTGAGGGGGGAGGGCTGCTGATTGTAGGGAAAAGTTCAAACACGCATGCGCATGTTTTAATTCACCGTAATAAACAGAAACGTTTTTGAACAATATAATGCACGCGTTTATATACAATCATAGATACAATTATACTCAACTAAGGGGCTGTTTATATGGAAGTGAGCCAGCCCGGATACCCGAGCTGGCTCGCATCCCCGAGATGAATTTCACCACGCGTTTACATTTTTGGCGTAAACAACTCCATATATGGAAGTTGGTTCCTTATATGAGAGTTGTTTGTGCATTCTGAATTATTCTAATTATTTTCGCATGCGTATTTGCTAAATTTCCAGCCCTTCTAGGAGGGCTAGCCCTCCCTGTTGCGTTTATATGGAAAACTACCCAGCCCGTTTACCCGAGGTCTCGGGTCACACGAAGCGGGACCTCGGTTAGGCGGGCCAGCTCGGTTCTCATATAAACGCAACATGAAATTTAGTAGGACATATTAACAAAGGCGGGATCCCGCCTAAAGCGAGCTAGCTCGGGTACCCGAGCTGGCTCGCCTCATATAAACAGCCCCTAACTTTAAAAGTTTGATCACTGTTAAGGACCATTAACCAATCACATGAATTTTGAACTGTTCGATTAACGAATCGTTTACTGGTCAGCCGACAGCGAGACGTCTAGGCGAAAAGTTAAAATACGCGTGTGCATATTTTAAACACCGTAATAAACAGAAACGTTTTTGAAGTACTGTTTAATAAACGAGCAGTGATGTGTTTTATTACATTATTATGTATTTTATTATGTGATACAAAGCGAGCACTTATTTGTGAATTTATTGCAAAACTTGTACATCTTCACTGGTCATCCATGGTCCTAATCTTCTCATGTGAAATAACGCTGAATATTTAAAAAAATGGAAAAATAGAAGAACTAGGTCTAGACCGCGGCAAATCTGGACATCTACCTTGGAACATTTGCAGGTCGATCAGAGTACTGCGCATCTAGGCGAAAAGTTATATTATACGCATACGCATATTTTAATTCACCGTAATAAACACAAACGTTTTTGAAGTACTGTTTAATAAACGAGCAGGAGTGTTTTATTATGTTTAAAGACACGAGCGCGCAGCGCGAGTGGCTTTAGACATAATAAAACACGACCTGCGAGTTTATTAAACCGCTTCAAACACGACTACAAATTCAATAGATATAATGCCTATTAGTATTCTTTATATAAAGAATACTAATGAGGACACGACTACAATAGATGCTGCCTCATTAGTATTCTTTATATAAAGAATACTAATTAGGAGTGTTTTATCAGGTTTAAAGCCACTGCACGTGACATATTATGGTTGACATGATTTGCCAATAAGCTTATGAATTATTAATGAATGATATATTGCACGCGTTTATAGTTTTACTGTAAAATATTTCGAGGAACCTTGAAGAAATTAAACCGGAAATTTTTGTGGGTCTTTTGGGGCCGTTCAGAGGCCGCACTTTATTTGCATTAGGTTTGGCCATATATATCTTATATATATACACTAGATAGTGCATCTAATCATCCGCAATTCAAAAATTGAAGCTGCATGTGATTGCAGTCTCAGGTCGTTCCCATCAAATGAGGAGATTCGTATGTTTCCTACTTCTTAAGCAGGGAACTTAAACATTTTTTTTTTAGTTTTTTTATTAACTTAACAATCGCACGATTGATGGAAAGCACAACAGAACTATTTGTTCCTTATTAAGTCCCACCAAAAAATTTACAAAAATTACATAAAATTACAATCACAATATATCATGAACTATGACTATACATTCCTACATATTTACGAACAACAGTTTGTTTGCAACGAACAATACTTGCTACACATAGTTTTCCACGTTCTAGGTCTATCTATGTCGAAGGCAGTTTTCATTTTTTTGATATAATATATATATAGTTTGGTCTTAAGGATAGCAACTGAAGAGGACGCTTTTCTACCAGAAGGTCGATTATTCCATATTAAATCTATTAAAGTACGAGTCTCTAAAGAGAGAAGTTTACACAACTTTGGACGAAGAAAATCGCCAGAACTGGAACGGGTTGAGTGATGAAGAGGTTGGTTAATGAATTGATTAGTGTCAAGTTCGTACAGTCCAGATTTGCATTTATAGAAGAAGATGATGTCTTTAATTTCATGCCAATAATTAAGATAGGGGAATTAGATTGAGTTTTTTCAAACGATCAGGATAGGAAGATTCATAATCTTTGAGAATGAATTTCGTAGCTCGACGTTGAATACCCTCGAGACGAAGCAAATCAGCAGAAGGTCCTTGAGGGGCCCAGATTTCACATCCAAATGACAAGTGAGAACGAACCAGAGACAGATACAGAAGGCGACGAGCGTTCACACCAGTGAGGTGGAAACAATTTCGTCGTAGAAACCCAAGCATTCTGTTAGCTTTAGCGACTATATTGATAACATGAGAGGACCATTTCAAATCGTTGCTAACCAAGATACCCAAATCATTCTGAGTCGCGGCAAACTTAATTGTTTTTTTATTTAAGACATAACCTTGGGTTGGAGCAGACGTTTTTCTCCGTGAAAATCGGAGAGCGGCACATTTCTTGGTATTAAAGTTAACCCTAACTATTTCAAACATTTAGGTTAACATTAAGTTAACCCTAGCTATTTCAAGTACGTTTTTAAACTATTCAAATAATGAAAGTTATTGTTGTTTTTAAGCGTTTATTAGCAAGTGGGAACGACTAACATGGCCGCCATATATTCAAATGGGGGTAGCCGCTGGAATATTCTTGGCTTCAGTTTTACTAAAAGAGATGCGCTATCTAGTGTATATAAGATATCTATGGGTTTGGCGCATGAAAAGTTCAACGTTTGACCCTGGCCCAAGGCAACCAAGGCACAGTATAAGCCAAGGTTCAAGGTTCGGAAGGGGCCAAAAAAACCCGCCAGGAAGGCTCAGGTCAGCCAGGCAATTCTACCTGAGGCGCTAGTTCGAACTAAGTTTGTTTGATTCCTGCCGATTATTTCGATTCCTGCGAATAGTGATTTCAAATATTGAGACTGGCTCAGGAAAACAAACTAACCATTTCACACATTTAGTGTATACTGATAACCATAATACCATACAAACCATACCAATAATACCATACAAACATAATATTTTTACAAAAAAGTTACTCTCAGCTTTGAGAAATGATTATACTAGCACCCTTGCCTTTGTATAATTCAAAAATAATAAAACAGAAGTAAAATATATTTGCACATGGGCATTGTAAGTAACTTCCACTTTAAAAGGTTTGATAGTTTGAATTTTTAAATAACAAGTATAAATATATACGTTGTACACTCACAAACATGCGTTGTGCACTTATATACATTTGCACCTAATTACATTAATTTGCGCCAAATTACTTCCCATTAATTTCATCACATATTACATAAACGTGAAACATTTATGGAAACAAGATCCAACTTTTCTCCCCACTTTTTTAATTCTCAAAATGTTTATTAAATGTTTACTGGTTGGGGTTAAAGAAAGCCAGAAGGGCTTGGGATCAGTTTATCTTACAATATATGGAAGCAAATTGGCAACCTCGCCATAGGGCCTTCGTGCCGAACCCCCCACCACCACCACCAATGTAGAAATTCTGCAAGGAGGGTGTGCGGGGGATTGGACATGGGCAAGAATTAAGAAGCTTTTCTAACGAATTTAAATGTTTTTTCTGTCATTTACATGACGTCTGTCATCTTTCTTCGTTGGTTTAATTAACGGCCCCAAAGGGCCCCAAAAATTAATTCTAGTATGTATAATTAAATTAATCAAAGTTTATGAAGCTGTCTACGAGCGTATAAACGTTCGCAATATATTGTTCAGAAACGTTTCTACTTATTATGGTGAATTAAATTATGCGCATGCGTGTTTTAACTTTTCGCCTAGATGTCCCGTTGACCAGCAAACGTTCCAAGGCATATTGGGTTCAGCTGACCAGGCAAGACGCAAAGCTATTTGCTACAATAGAATCCTCGCTCTAACTCGTAGTTTCATATTTTCTGGAAGCATGCGGATTTTAGGCTAATTATGAGCGAGATTATGAATCTTCACGTAAATCGCTTTACATGATAAAAATAATAACAACACGCCTCATCAGGCGTTCACACAGGCCTGAAAATGGCAACTTTCGTGGTAGGGTGTAATGTGCAGTAGTAGAGAAGTAGATAGGAATACAGGAGATCTGGACCATATAAATACAACCAATAAATACAATCATGATCAGCAACTATCAACCATAATATACCAATACGCCGGCTCAGGCGTGGCCACCAGGGGCACGAAGGCCCTGGGGACGAGGTTGGCAAATTGGCGTATTTTTTAAAAGAATCGTCAGGTCGATGTATATGAACTTTTTAGCATCTGAAACGAGTCATATAATGGCTTTGAAAATCAAGGACTATATAATTTCTTCGCTATTATTGGCCCGTCATTATTTACGATTGATAGTTGATGATCATAGTAAGTGGGCCTGGCTTGCCAGAAGAGAAATTTTTCAGAAGCGAGATCAGCTTGGTGCGTACCATAGACTAGTCCTAGAACTCTGTCTGCACGACAGAGAATACTTCTTCAGGATCGTACTTTTATCGTGCGTTCCGTCAGAATATTTAATAACCAATAACTCCATCTGTATCTACCATTTTGAATTGGAACAAGCGGCATTATGGGAAGATCGTGTCATTTCCTGTCGTTTTATGTCGCTGAGATAGGATTTTTTGTATCCCAGCGACACTGTCGTTTTCTGTTTGTTTCAGTCGTCATCGGTTTTTCAAGATTACTCCATAGTCGCCGAAAGACAGCTAACAACCTTATGGAAACTAGAAACCACAGAATAAAGACCAGTAACAGAAGGGCCACTCAGCGGTGCAACGTGTCCGCTTTTTTATGCAAAAATATGCAGTTTACTGGCCAGAAGGCGGAGCAGCCAGCCAGTACAGCGTGTTTATTGGCCAGAAAATGTCATTGACTGGCTAGGAAAATGGCGACCAACATGCGTAATGCGACATGCGCAAAGACAGAAAATTCAAAGCTTCCGACGTAAGTCAATCAATCAATCATATATTTATTTCCGATGTGTATGTACAATAATAAGTAACAAAAACTATGTGTAGTTTGAAGGTGTTGGGCTAGAGACCTATACTGGAAACCTTTTCAGGCTTTTTAATGTAGGCCACTAGTTACTAGGTTTGTATAAAAAAATTGCATTATATATATTTACAGTGAGGAGTAATTATTGAAGTAAGTTTAAAGTATATACTATTTACAAATGAAGGATATTATATCATAAATTATATACAGTTACAAGATTACACAATTTTCACTATAGAATTAACGGTTGCTGTATATCTGTGCTCATTGCATATAAGTTGAAGATGATCTAGCTTACTATAACATGTTGTTTGATTAATCTTTTGTAGACATTGTGGCCCTTCTATATGGATCTTTATTTTATGCCCTGTCCTAAGGCAGCCTAAGACCAAGGTTTCAGTCAAGGGGAGGGGGGGGGGACGAAAAAATGCCAGGAAGGCTCAGGTCAGCCAGGCAATTTTACCTGCGCTAGTTCGAAGTAATAGTTTGTTCGATTCTTGCGGATTATTTCGATTCCTGCAAATAGTGATTTCAAATATTGAGACTGGCTCAGGAAAACAAACTAACCATTTCACACATTTAGTGTATAGATAGATAGATAGATAGATGGTTTATTTGCAAAGCATTGCAGCCAAAAGCTGAATTACGCTAAGAATTACATATAGTTTAAAATTAGAATAACTATTAAAAATTTTAAAAGTTTGGAGCCAAATGGCAATGTGCGTATAAGTTGACCGCTATAATTGTCTACTGCTATAACTAGGTGCGCATTTTCAGTGCATTGTGAGTTATGAAACTATTCCTAAATCGGTCTGTTTTAAAAAGCTGATTTTTAAAAAGTCTTTTCTTTTTAAGCTTAATTTGGCATTCGTTTACAGGTGATAAAAGTTTGTTCAATTTGTGACTTGGGTCGCTAATAATTTGCTGGAATAGTTTGTCTGTTAGTTGCTGTCTTCGTGCTTCTAGAGGGACCAACTCAGCAACGGAGAGAGATTCGTCATATGATAAGGCTGGAAATATTATCCGCATCGCGCGTTTCTGTATTCTTTCGATGTCTTTTACAAGGTAATTTGGCAGGCTATCGTGAAATACTGGGCAGCCATACTCTGTAACAGGTCTTATACAAGTACAGTAAAAGGTAATAAGTTCCTTACTGCCCACGTTCGAACGTTTTAGTTGGCTCAGAAAAAACAAACGCTTATTCGCTTTCTTCATAATAACAGATATATGGCTATTCCACTTAAGATCGTTAGATATCTGCATGCCAAGGAGTTTTACACTTTCAACGACCTCCAGTTGCTTATTGTTGATGGTAATAGGATCGAAATTGGGAGGAGATTTACTGAAGCTAATACGTAACTCTTTACACTTGGACTCGTTTAACGTAAGTTTATCAATAGAAATATGTCGTGTAAGTTCATCAACTTTCTCCTGTATGTTGGATTCGTTGTTTCTTTCAACAATTTCAGACATCGTTGTGTCATCGACGTATTTCCAGAGTTCCGAATCTTGGATTTTCAAATCATTTATCATGATAACGAATAACCACGGCCCGAGTTTGGTACCCTGGGGAACCCCAGATGGAATAGTTCCCCATTCAGAGTAGCAGTCGTTACCAAGTTTGACACGTTGTTTGCGACAAGTAAGAAAGTCAATAACCCACAAAACAATGCTTTCAGGAATATCATACGATTTTAGTTTGTCTACAAGTATATGGTGATCGATCAAGTCGAAGGCTTTCTTAAAGTCAACTAATACTGTCCTGACAGTTGCCCCACTACCGTCAGTTGCTTTATTCCACGAATGCAGCATGCTGATCAGGGCCTGGGTGGTGTTACTACCAGGTATCGTCCCAAATTGGTTTGGATTCACCTTCTTCAGAACTGCAGGCTTTACAAATTCTTCTACGACAAAGTCTTCCGCAACTTTCGAGAGGATAGATGTCAAAGATATAGGACGAAGATGGCTATTTACGTCAAGAATTTGCTTTTGTTTTGGGATTGGTGAAATATTGGCCAATTTCCACGATGATGGGAGTCGAGCAGGGGCGTAGCCAAGAGGGTGGGAGGCAAGGGGGGGCGGTCGCCCCCCCCAATCGCAAAAAAACTATTCTCTGAAAAAGGCTAAATCCGTAGAGAAATGGGGGTGGGCTACACGTTACATCCTCGAAGCTGAAACGGATTAAGTACGTCTCGACTGAGGAAAACGACGAAATACTGGAAGAACTTGATTTCTAAAATCTCGTTAAAACAGTTGTAGATATGGTTCCAAGAGGAATAGATTTAGTTTAGATGTATATGCATTTACATGTATATGCATTATGATAACATGAATATTCTTCTCAGACTTATTCTGTATCATATATAAAAGCGAGTAGAAACTTAGAAATGTCTGGGAAAATTTATGTCTTCGACGTACTTTATAATCTTGGGATTCTGCAAGATTTCACCCCCAAAATGCTTGAAATCACATTTCAGGGACTCTAAATTTCAAAATTTTCACGGGGGTGCATGCCCCCGGACCTCCATAGATGGTCTCGCGCCTTCGGCGTTCGCTTCGCCCCCCCCCCCCAAAAAAAAAATGAAGGTCTGGCTACGCCACTGGAGTCGAGCTTCCAAAAAGGAACGGTTTAATATATTTGATACTGGCGCAGCAAATATGTCCGCATTGTCTTTTAAGAGCCAACTCGGTATACCGTCGGGTCCGCTTGCTTTAGTTGGATTTAACGTGGACAGTTTCTTGTTAACAGAAAACTCGGACACTTGGAGGCAGCAGCATTCTAACACTGGGCTGTTTGGTACAAATTCTTCGGTTTGTAAAGGTGTAAAATGACTCATAGGGGCAAGGAATGCCTCATTGATAACATTGGCAAGGACAGTATTGCTGACAGTTCCCTCTCCTTGATCACGACCAATATGCTGTAGCGTAGAGACTAGGAATACCATACAAGCCATACCAATAATACCATACAAACACAATATTTTTACAAAAGAATTACTCTCAGTCAGCTTTGAGAAAAGATTATACTAGCACCCTTTCCTTTGTATAATTCAAAAATAATAAAACAGAAGTAAAATATATTTGCACATGCGCATTGTAAGTAACTTCCACTTTAAGGTTTGATAGTTTGAATTTTTAAATAACAAGTATAAATATACGTTGTACACTCACAAACATGCGTTGTGCACTGATATACATTTGCACCTAATTACATTAATTTGCGCCAAATTATTTGCCATTAATTTCATCACATATTACTATAAACGTGAAACATAGTACAGTTCGATTTGTCTCGAACAAGATCCAACTTTTCTCCCATGCACTTTTTTAATTCTCAAATAGTTTATTAATGTTTACTGGTTGGGGTAAGAGAAAGCCAGAAGGGCTTGGTTGCGAGGGATGAACCAGGCGGGAATCGTAATCTAATAATAAATATCAATGCCCAGCATAATGTCCGTATAGTAATAGTCATAACCAAGAAAAATATGTCTTAAGTGCAAGACGAAACGTTAGTTCTGTAAATATTGAATTTATGAAAATTTCTCTTGATTATGGCTATTATTATACGGACATTATGCTGGGCATTGATATTTATCAGATTAGAAGGGCTTGGGATCAGTTTATCTTATAAAATATGGAAGCAAATTGGCAACCTCGCCGTAGGGCCTTCGCCCCCAATGTAGAAATTCTGCAAGGAGGCTGCGTGGGGGTTGGGGAGAATTAAGAAGCTTTTCTAACAAATTTAAATATTTTTCTATCATTTGCATGACGTCTGTCATCTTGGCTACCTTATTGGTTTAATTAACGGCCCCAAAAGGGCCCCAAAAATTAATTCTAGTATGTAATTATGAAGCTTTATTTCTACGTAGTGCGAACGCATAAACGTTTGCAATATATTGTTCAGAAACTTTTCTACTTATTATGGTGACTTAAAATATGCGCATGCGTGTTTTAACTTTTCGCCTAGATGTTCCGTTGACCAAGAAACGTTCCAAGGTACAATCCTGGCCAAAAACTTTCTGGACAGTACAAAATTGTAGCAATTTATATAATACATTAAATATATTGCATAATATCTGTCAAACCCCACACCCCCATCTCAATGTTGCAGTCCAATATGATATATACAGAGTTGCCGATGCGAAAACGATTGCAACATTGTTTGGGGGGAGTGGGGGGCGTAAGTTATAGCATTAAATCCATCCTAAACGCACAAGAGCCTACCTGTCCACATGCTTTTGGCCAGGATTGTATATTTGCTTCAGCTGACCAGGCAAGACGCAAACCTTTATTAAAGTAACAATAGTAAAACATTGTCAATTAAAATACAAATAAAAGTGATGCTTTAAAAGTGACATCATATCGTGAGGGTCTGAATGGGGTTTACTGACTACTGACATTTGCCTGAATTTTTGACTGACAACTGACAAAATATCCTAACTGACAACTGAGAAATGATGAAAAAATGATGAGTCAGCTTTTTTGCAGTAACTGACTACTGACAGCTTGCAATATATCGCACTGACAACTGACAACTGGCTTAAATTTTAGCTGACAACTGACACCCAAAGACCCCCATTAAGACCCTCTATCGTAGCAGTTTACGCAAACTCAAAAGTGTAAAATTCGTAGTGGCTTAATTTGTCTTACAGATTTGTAAAATTAACTACAAATTGATAGACGTTGTGGGGCGACGGTCACATTTAAATTTTTGCGAACAACATTCTCATTGTGAATTTAATTACGTGGCCATATTTAAATTTTAGGCGGCGAAATTGCGTGCGGTCCGTGCGAATAGGCCGTGGGCTGTTGTGCGAAAAAGTGCTTAGAAAAGCAATTTCGTGGCACGCCCCTGGGAAATAGATTTTCTGTGGTTCAATTCATAGAACCATAGATGCTTAATTACCACAAAAAGTTCCCAAGAAAAAAAACTTGCCCAACACCGAGAAAATGGGTGATCAGTGATAAGTCTATTAAATTGTATAACAGCAAGAAAATGTGAAATTTTGTATTCAATTACAACAAAAATGACTTGCATTATCAGAAAGCTTGTAAAAACCTACATATAGGACATTTAAACAGTTTTTATATATCTAAAATTGTTTTCGAGTTATACGCTGTCAAAAACGCGTTTTTGACCTAGTACCCAGTCCTGATTGCGACATTTTGGTCCAATTTTCACATTTAAAACAGCAATAACTCAAACACTATTTGAAAAATCAGAAAACTGTTTTAAAAGTCTTATATGCGGTTTTTTGTACGTTTTCCAATGATGCAAGTCATTTTTATTGTAATTGAATTACAATATTTCCCATTTTTTGCTGTAATATAATTTAATACTGAATAATCATTGATCACCCATTTTCTCGGTATTTGGGCAACTTTTTGCTTGGGAACTTTTTTTGGTACTGATGTACCTATATGCCTTTCAAATAAACCTCAAACCAAGTATTTCCCACATGGGTGCCACGAAGCGAAATAATTTCGGCCAACAGCCCACGGCCTAGAAGTGGAATATTTCTTTGGCTTGTGATTTCTCGGATGGAACTAATCTGAAAAGACAAAAAAATTCAGCTCTTTTAAGTTGTTTTATATATTTGTATAAAACATTTTGATCGCATGTAAGGAATTATTTAGCAGCCCGGAGACATAGCCCAAAGACTTGACATTAACGTCCTTGTGATTTTATAGAGATCGATAGATCCATAATTGAGTATATTGGAAAGAATTATCTGTACCTTCTCAAAGTTGTAGACAAGATATGTTGTTTACGTCCAACACGCATAACATTGCATATAAACTCAAAATGATTCGAGCAAAACCGGTCTTTTGTTAAAATTAAAAGAAGAATGGTTAATAGAAATTGGTCTTTTTGAGTGACATAATCGTGTATCGTCATCGATCCATGACGTTGAACAATGAAAAAAATTGGTGTGAAATTAATGAAGATAAAATAGCATTTTGTGAAAAAACTGCGGGTTTACCGCGGAGTGGGAACTTTTCGGATTTGGATCAGCGTGTTCATAAGTGTTAGTTTCCGTAAAAATATTTCAGATCTAAGACATAGGCACTTTTCGAGGTCATAACACACGGACTTGAGAAAGTTTGCTAATTGTCAGCGAGACATCTAGGGAAATTAAAAGTTTAAACACGCATGCGCTTATTTTAATTCACCTTAATAAACAGAAACGTTTTTGAACAATATATTGCAAACTTTTGTACGCTCGTTCTGTGTAGAAAGATTCATCCACTTACTTCAACTAATTTTTGTGGCCCTTTTAGGGCCGTTAATTATACAAAATTAATTAAACCAATGAGGTAGCCAAGATTATTGTACATGTCATACAAATGATGGGAAAAAATGTTTAAATTCGTTAGAAAAGCTTCTTAATTCCAGTTTCTCGCGCAGCCTCCTTGAAGAATTTTTACATTTTGAGGAGACCAAAAAACGGCCGGTTAATTTATTAAAATATGCCAATTTCACCCTCGGACAGCTCCATCTCAGACAATCAGGAGCAAAAATAATGTGACTTCCCCCCCCCTCTGCCCCCATGATCAACATTGGAAAAAGTGGGTTGAATTTTCTTTCTTTAGTCATTACGCAACATTGAATTGGGAGTGAGGGGGCCATTTATGCGATTGTCTCAATAATTTTTGCTCCTGATTGTAGGGAAAAGTTGAAACACGCATGCGCATATTTTAATTCACCGTAATAAACAGAAACGTTTTTGAACAATATAATGCACGCGTTTATATACTCAACAAAGTTTAAAAGTTTGATAAGTGTTAATTAAGGACCATTAACCAATCACATGAATTTGAACTGTTCGATTAACCAATCGTTTACTGGTCAGCCGTCAGCGAGACATATAGGCGAAAAGTTAAATTATACGCATACGCAAATTTTAATTCACCGTAATAAACACAAACGTTTTGGAACGATATATTGCACGCGTTTACATTTTCACTTAAAATATTTCGAGGAACTTTGAAGAAATTAAACCGGAAATTTTTGTGGTCCTCGGCCTCAGTTTGGGGCCGTTCAAGCAACAAGGCCAGGGTTAAACGTCGAACTTTTCATGCGCCGTATCTGATGTTAACGAGCTAAGATCTTTGTTTCACTTCATTTGTATTAGGTTTGGCGCATGAAAAGTTCTACGTTTGATCCTGGCCTAAGGCAGCCAAGAATCAAGGTTCCAGTCAAGGGGTGGGGGAAAAAACCGCCAGGAAGGCTCAGGTCAGCCAGGCAATTTTACCTGCGCTGGTTCGAACTAAGTTTGTTCGATTCCTGCGGATAATGTATTTCGATTCCTGCGAATAGTGATTTTAAATATTGAGACTGGCTCAGGGAAACAAACAGTAACCATTTCACACATTTAGCCGTATAATATACCATACAAACACAGTATTTTTACAAAACAGTTACTCTCAGCTTTGAGAAAAGATTATACTAGCACCCTAGCCTCTGTATAATTAAAATATGATAAAACAGAGGTAAAATATCTTTGCACATGCGTATTGTAATTAAACGCATTGAGCGTCCCACGATAATTAGAAGCAAAATGTTTATTTATAAACAGATATCGTCGTTTAACCCGTCGTAGTTCAAGACACAAAGTTCGAGATATCTTTTTCAAAATAAATTTTTTTGTGGTCCATTTTAGATCAATTTGGACCGTTCGAGTGTTCAACTGCAAAAACAAAAACCGCAAAGAAAAAAGTCACGGAAAATGTAAACTATTGACCAAGGCCCCGTTTACATGAGACCGGGATGAAGCCAAATCGGAATGGAAATTGAAATTGTCAATATGTTTACATGCGACCGGGATGAAAATCACAAAATTTTCAATTTATCAGTCCCCTTGCCAGGCAATTTTCTCATTCAGATGGCTTTTGTTAGCATGTGTTGTTCCAATGTCAAAGTTATAGCCGAGACCGGTTGAAATGTATTTGTGTTTACATTCATCCCGGTCTGAATTGGTCTGAATTCATGCCGGTCTGAAGTCAGTCGGTTCGGTTCAGCAGGCGGAATGACTTGAGACCGGTCTGAGTTATTTTCGTCCCAGTCTATAAATTATACTATGAGCTTGCCAGAACATTGAAAATATTACGAAAATATTGCCTTATTTACTCTAGAAGTCCGACAACTGAATTCTCGGGAAGCCAGTCCAATCATAAAATGCCCAGATCGTTTGGACCAGACCGGCCAGGTATCAGTTTAAGAGATTCATTTCCCTGCTCACTTTTTCTTAACTTTTATTTTCCAGCAAGCCGTTTTTCGACTAAATATTAATGCATGGAAACGTAAACTATATACGAGCCGGCCAATTTCGCCGATGTGTTGATTTTTAAAACACAATATTCCGGTCAACAGGTTTATAAATACCAGTTATTTCTGTCGTACATACTAGGGCATACTAAAGGTTGTTCACATAGACCTTTTGTACATTGAAGATGGAAATTATCGAGTCGGTAAATTTATACACACCTATTAGACCCATAGATATTTTATATACACTAGATAGCGCATCTCTTTTAGTAAAATTGAAGCCAAGAATATTCCAGCGGTTACCCCCATTTGAATAGATGGCGGCCATGTTGGTCGTTCCCACCTGCTAATAAACGCTTAAAAACAACAATAACTTTCATCATTTGAATAGTTTAAAAACGTAGTTTGGAATAGGGTTAATGATGATACTTAACTTCCCTGTTTAAGAAATAGAAAATATACGAATCTTCTCATTTCATGGGAACGACCTGACACTGGAATCACGAAAATTATCTTGAGTTTACACATAATATCTATAGGATATTACAGGGAGGCTCAAAGATATGAATTTTATCTTCGAGTGGTGAAAACAATATTTTACGAACGAGTTAATAAAATATTTTTTTTTAACACTAGATTACTAGAACATAAAAGTCATATATTCCAGCCATCGGTAATGTTAATTCTGTTTATTATATCAGTCTCGAGCTCAAGCAAAAAATAATGAAATTTCACGCTCAGAAGCAAATTGGAAAAGTTACGTGATCGATCTTCACAAGTGAAGATATAGAAAATATCTCACTGTGTATTTTTAGTGTCTCACTCTTTGCCAAGGGTGGGTTTGACTACAAAATTTTTGTAGTTCGCTATAACTACAGCTACTTCAAAAATATGTAGTCAGCTACAACTACTGCTACTTTTGAACAAAGGTAGTTCGCTACTGACTATAGCTACTGCTTAAAAAATGTAGCGAACTATTTCGCTATTTCGCTACGCCTACGCTATATTTTTTAGTTTTACTGTATTTGGAGCATCTATACTAACTCAGACTGTAATGTAACCTATAACAAATAGACTTACGAGTAGCAACAGTAAACACAAAGCAACATTTTTGTAATCACTACAGTGCTCAGGAGTGCAAATTGACTATTGATCGAGTATCGATTTTAAGCAAACCGTATCTCAATATCATGCTCTTCTATGAAGTTGTTAACAATTTTTGAAAGTAGCGAATAGCGATTTGCTGTTTGAAAAGTAGTCAACTACTTGGCTACTTTTAGGCAAAATGTAGTTCGCTATAACTATAGTCTCCTACGCAGCCTGTTCGCGGGTCCGAGGTTTTCTCCCCACGTACAGGCTGCTTACTGCAGCAACACATTCCATTCCGATTGTTTCAACTTGACCAATCAGGAAACGGCATGACGTATGCTTCCCGCCAAATTCAGTAGTG
>CACRXK020011824.1:0-15841 GCA_902702795.2 Paramuricea clavata
GGGTTCACCGATGTTGTTTACGAGTTAAATTACTTTAGAGCCAAAATATCCGCCATCTTGAAACGTCATTGCTGCCATAGCAACGGCAGTTGTGTAACTTTGTGTAAAAATTCAAACTCTTTAGATATTGTTTCATATGAGTAAGATACTTTTTGTTTTTCAACAACTAATAATTGTCCAAAAATACGGATCTGAATCGTGCATTTTCCATTTTTTCAAAAATTCTATTGAGCCACCTTAATCGCACTCATGGTATCATGCAATTAAATCAATCAATTCAATTAATTAATCCGATTTCAAAAAAATCCACAGTGTCCAAGTGGACAGTATAGTGCCCCCCGGTTAGAACTCCAATCAATTAGCTAATTAATATTTCTTTTCCCAACATTTTTGGCGAACTGCCAATTGTTTTAGAACTGCCAATTTTAAGTTTTAGAACTACCCATTTTTTCATGTAGAACTACAGCTCGATTACACGTTCGATTCCTGCCATTTCTCGCTGCTGCTCCTGGTGTTATTTCGAAATTTCTACTCGACGTTTCCATCTACAAAATCCTTCAACATTAGTTTAATAGAGTGAAATGCCCAAAAGGCAAAACGGTAACATACCGAACGTATCGTGGACTAAAGTGTAAAAAGAGCAATACAGAAAGGTGATGGACCACGGCCACGACAAAAATAAACTGAATTCCAACGAAATCTTAAAACTCAATATTGCATACACAAGATAAGTTCTTGAGACTGGAGACAAATTTAGCCTATAGGTTCAAAAATGCATCTAGTTTATTTCATAAATTGAATTTGAAGATGACCTTTTCCCTTTAGGTTCTGCAGATTAACTGCGAAGCGGCCATAGCAAGCCAGGAAACAGTCATACCGTTTTATAAATCCTTTTCCAAAATTCTCTGGACAGGTCTTCCATTTTGTTACTGTGAGTTATCTTGGCTGCGGTAACAGCTGGGCATTTTGTACGGAGCATGCGCGAAAAAATCAATATGGCGACATATTTATAGGAGTGCTTCGTGGATTTATCTGGTTTTAAAGCTGAAAAAACAACATTTCAATGAATAAAAACTTTGTAATATTTAGTGGAAAACATTAAGCTATGCAGTCCAAAGGTTTTAAATTAAAAATAAGTACTTTTGCTTTATTTTATTGCTTTTTATGCTTTCAAAATAGGCAAGCTCATTTTTTTGAAAAGAATCTAAACTAATATTTTACCCATCATTTGTTTAATCTGAACAGAAATTGATAGAACACTTGGCTACATAAGTTATAAAGGGAATTGGTAGCTGATCTGAAAGATTTCAGTATTCCTGGTACACATTTTAGCAAAGAATGACTGTAATTTTAAAAATTAAATATGCATATCAAAAACAATAGTTTTTATTAGAACAACACATAATAAGTTGTTATTTTCTATTTTTACAAAAACAAGTTTGGAAACAGAATCTAGTCGTCCAGTTTGATGTCATATTCCATTTATTTGGATATTTGAATAAAGGAATGTGAAATAATAATTGAAACTTGTCCAAAATTTGATACCAACACTCAAGTGAACAGATAGTATCACCTAAAAATAAAAGAAAACAGAACTTAAATTTGTCATATAATGCTATGAAAAAGTCTTAGATACTACAGGCATATAGTGAGCACAATGCTTTAACAAACTCACTAAAATAAGTTAAGTTATGCTATGATAAGAAGATGGCAATATATGACAACATCAAATGTTACCATCTTCAGTGTCCAAAAACAGTGCCGCGCGCATTTTTCCCAGCATACCCACTAACTTTTCCATGAAGGTTGACTAATAAGGATAGTTTTAAGCCATATTTCGGAGAGAGGCAATGGTAAAAATTTTAAGATATTTTTATTTATATGCCATATCACCACAGAATTTCACAAAGCAAGCATGCCTATATTCAGGATTGCCGTTAGACTCTTAAAACTGAACAAATCAATGCGGCATTTCCTATCTCATAACAACCAATACTTGAACATTTTCAAAAGCATTTTTGCAGCAATTTTTACTTTATAACAAACCAATACAGGAGCAATTTCATAAGCATGTGACAACATGACATTTTCACTTCACAAGTGGATTTGTCAATTACAACATCTAGCACATTTTTCCCATGAATAGCTCAGGTTTTAATAAAACAAAGTATGATTTAACTTTCATAAAATATATTTTCTAACTGAAGGCAACGGCCAGTTTTTACGAAATTGCAAGAGGAATATGTGTCATTTTCATCAAAATATGTATTTTAAGACACTTATTATTCCAGATGAGGAAGGACAAACAAATTATTGAACATACCTGTGGAAACAACAACAACTCAGCTTCTATCAAGAGCAAAATATGAACACTTCCTTGTTTCCATACTGCTGTACCCTGCTTCTGAAACTCTGACAATGAGTGAAACATTTCCACTTGTCGCCCATTTGTAAATAAAAATTCTTCGCACGTTTTCATGCGATTAAGTCGTTATATCGTTGCGTACAAGCACTACAACTTAATCTTTCAAGAAACACTTTATTTTCCATGAACAAACCAGTAAAAGAGGACAAAAAATCCTCTCACAATGCATATTTTCAGCGTTCGAAGAATCAAAATATTTGTTAAAGAAATGCGCCCGCAATATTTAGACAGCGACAACAGAATGCCCAGCTGTTGGCTGCGGTAAGGAACTTCATTGCTGATACACCATCTGAAGTCATTCAAAATTTTAAAATGTTTACCTTGGAAAGAGCTGAGCATTCAAAAGATAAGAATTCTTCATTCTGCAATGGTCAATATTCAAAAATACCATTTGTACCATTATTACAATAATGATTAATGAAAACAATTAGTAATAAGAAATATACAAACCAGCCAGCATCTTCATGACATCAATTTTTTCCTTAATATAAGAGAAAAGCAATAGATGTAAACTAGTGGTAAGTTGCGAGCAATGCTCTTTTACAAATCAATATAGTTTTACAGAAATGTATTGAGTGGTAAATGCACCACGCTTGAGCGTTGTGCCGAATTTAAGTAATTTAAGTCAAATTAGTCATCATTAACCGTCTGTTGCGCGTGTGCACGCAATTGATTAAATAGTTTCACATAACAACAGTCGACGAAGTTTTTCAAAACATGTATGCAAGCAGGTATACTGCGCCCAATAACGTAAGGTTAAGGTGATTCATCAGTTTTGCATTGCGCACTTTTACTGCGCATACCTAATAGCAAATTCTAGCTCAAATCTATGTAGTCGAACTGCAATGTAAAGTGATAAAGAAAGAGTAAGGGCAAAGAGAAAAACACTCTGCATTGACTATATAGGCGCGCTTCAGGTAATACACCTTCAAAAATGACAAACCTCTGGCTAGGGCTACTGTGCAACTAACATTAAACCACATCATGTTGCATGTTTAACCCTATAGGCTTGTATCTCTTTAAGAAGGTCCATGACCCTACTTTTTTATTTTATATTTTTGTTCTTCTACATGTTTTACATGTCATATCAGAAAATAAGAGAAAAACCATTTATAACTTATAACATTTTACATTTTTCGTGCATGCTTCCCGAAATAACATGTCTGAGAAGATGGGAAAAAATATCTTTGCACCACGACAATGCACGTTGATTCGCTAAAATACCATGTTTTCTTGTATATAATCACTAGATAGACATTTTTAGTAGTATACTTGTTTAAAAAATTCAATAACGGTTGAGCAATTGCGATTGTACCTGTAACTCGTAAAACGGTAAAGGACTCAAGGTGGCGCCATATTGCACTTGTCACTGATATCTTCGAAACGAGTTCGGTGACCCCAACTTCTTTTCTGTTTTCACTATGAGCATATCATAAACAGATAAACTTCGCCCCTGCATGGGAAGTCTCAGCAAATTCTCATTTCCAGAACAATTACTGATGAATCACCTTAAGGTTACAGAACACCTTTGAGTGTTCATTTTGCCTAATTTTTTTTATTGGTTTTCATGAAAGCATTAGACTAGTTCTACTATCTGACCAAGTCTGGACGAAAAATGTTGAAAACTCGCAGAGTTATTTAATAAAATACATTTCGCTGCAATAAGAAAAACATTGAAAATGTAATATTCAAATTCAATTTTCTCCCGAAGAAATTTTACGGCAATTACTAGTTTTTAAACGAGTTGTGCTCCTGCGGGTTTTAACGAATTTTTCTCAAATTTTCACAGGACATAGGCATAGCTAAAGATGTCAGTTTCAAAATTGTGTTCGGCTTTGTTCTAATTTTGGATATTTTAATAATAAGGAGCAATTCACACAAACGATTCAGAAATATATTGCAGTCGTCAAAGAAATCGCCATATCAGCGGAATGACGAAATAAACAAAACTTTCCGAACACTATTTTTTAGAACAACTATTTTACTGTATAAAAATTATATTTTCATAAATATATCTTAAAACCAGCAGGAACATAACTCAAAAGCGTAAAGGTACCGCGACTTAAGAATCTCTTGATTAATTTGAGATACAGACTTCACATAATCGCAGTCGAAAAAACCTACTCGATCCGGAAAGTTTACTTCACCCAGTTCAAATAATCCACCAGACGTCTCATATCTTTCAATAAGTGAACGAACTTAGCTGGGTTAGCTCCAGGCGATGAATTACCTTGAAATGAGAAATCCCCATACTGTATTTAGAAAGACGTTTAATAAAAACTTGGTGAACTTTGCTCCAAATTAATTAATATCAAAACAAGTTTCTACAAGTGATTACCAGTTTCCTTAAGAATATCAGAAAGAACTATTGGTTGAAATTCGATCTTTATGTTCCAGTTTTGACGATAACGACACAGCAACTAAAATAATTCAGGACGAAAGTAATTAATAATTTATATAATTCTTTTCTTAGGGAAATTTATCAAAGAGAAACATATTCGCGCGCGAAACATGAGGACATAATCTTCATGTGCGCCTGCCATGCTGAAACAGGCAAATATGAAAACGATGCCCAAATGGGGCAAAATGTAATAAACAGTAAAGTCTATTCATCGAAATATTCCAGCCGTACGTTAGTGGTAAAGTGTGGTCACATAATGTGAAACAATTTAAATAGTTTCATTTCCTGGTTGTGTTTGTGCACAGGTTATCTTTTCTATGTCTTTGGGTCTTAATTATTAATTGTAGGGAATACATACCACAGGGCGCCACACAGTGTGTTTGCACCATATGGTTTGCACTGAGTAAGTATATAAAGTTTATATTCATAAATCGTAAGGATCGATATTCTTGAGGATATATAGATTATAGTTAGCAATGTATGAATCTAAAGCATAGGCGGCAGAAGATTTGTTTGGTTTGGTTTGGTTTGGGTTGGGTTGGGTTGGGTTGGGTTGGGGTGGGTTGGATTGGGGTGGGGTGGGGGTAAGGCATGCTCCTCTAGGGGGGATCAAGAGGTGTGCTCCCTCGATAAATTTTAAAATCTAGAGTTTGAAATCTGACGTGCAGGAACTGTCATTCTGTTCATTTTACATTTTGGGCAACGAAAAATATATATAACTAAATATATATGACTATAACGTCACTATCCCCCCTCCTTCCTATAACCTCCCTACCCCTCGATTCTGCCGCCTTGCCTGAACGTACATTTGTGTTACCTCCAACAGTTTATATATTTATTTATTTATTTATTTATCAGCTTTATTGGACAAATATAGTAGAAACATTTACAAGTTTAAGTCCAAAGGGGATAGCGCAAACGGGACAACGAGACCCATGCTAGGCGCACCCCTTCCAAAAAAAGGGGGGGAAAAACCCCAACCTAATTCACTATATACAAATATATATTACATAACATGCATATTAAGAACAGTGGCAGGGACAGTCTCTTGTGAGCGACCAGTTCGTCTAGACTTCGTGCTAAATTGTTTCTAACTTTCTATAGCAAATTAATACTACTCCTGGACTTGGTGTTATTGTTCTTGACGCGAAATTCAAATGCGAAAGACGCAGTTCAATCTGATCGAGTCGAAGGTATTCTCATGTTAGTTATAAGCGAAAAAATCATTGTATAAGATAAAGTTACTTATTCGATGAAAAATCACTTATTTATAATAAAATGCAGCCACCTGATGATGGCTGATCACGGAGCACAGCTACGCCCACGGTGTGGGAGGGTCAGTTAGCAGCTAATGTCAAATACCAATCAGGAGCTAATCGCAACCTACTCTGTCAATATTTCTTTGTTAGAGGAAACCAGAGCACCGACTTTCGGTAGAACGTTGACTCTTAAGGCCTTATACTGGCATATGAACTTAATTGTGGTTAGAGCTCGACCACTGGACTCTGTAGCTCAGAACGCTGCACAGGAATCGCAGGTTCGATTCCAGTCAGAGGGCCTCCGGCCTATAGTTCCAGTTTCACAGCTGCTCACCCCTAGCCTGTGTCACAGACATTACAATTAGTTGTGTGGTGACACAGGCTACACGCTCGTGACTAGGTCTAAAATTGTATATAACTTCCGCTCGGAATTTCATCTACAAAACTCTTCAACTGTTAGTTTTATCGAGCGAGATGCCCAAAAATCTCGACATTTCACAACATTGGAAGCGTTTCTAGTGGTTTCTGCTGTTTTCGAGTCTTTAGATGCTGCTAAGCTCAAAGCTTGGACCAATGAGAAATCTTCTCTTGCCAAAGATGTTGAAAGTAGGTTAACTTTCATCATTTTTCAACGTTAACACTCTGCGGTTGTTGGCAAAAGTAGCATTGTAAAGTGAGAAATGACTGAATGCCAGAATTGCCTGAATGCTAGAATTGACAGTCGACTGAATGCTGAATTTGTCTGAATGACTGATTGATGACTATAACTATGCTGTGAGTGACCTTGCCTGTTGCAGGCAACCAGAACATGCACCATGTTGATGCAGAATTGTATTGTTATTAGGGATGGCCAGATATCAACACCAAATATCGATAATATCGATACTATCTATATTTTCTGTACTTATGAAAAGTATTGATAATTTTGATACCATTTGAGCCTGTAATATGTTTGGTCAGCATTTATAAAAATCATAGAAAAGTTAGAAAAGTCAGTAGATTATTTTTTCCAAGTAGTTTTGCAACTATTATTCAAAAACTCATTAATAATTCATGAAGCAATTATCCAATCTTGAGTAAGAAATTAGTCACGTGCATACGTCTTTATACCAGCTAAAGAACACTTTAACAAAAGACCATTGTTATGCAAACTATATAAAGATTTTTATATAAAGATTTGACTTATTATGCAAACGTTTTTGAAGCCATTTAAAAAACTCGCAGGTCGTGTTTTATTAGGTCTAAAGCCACTCGCGCTTGTCCCGCTCGTGGCTTTAAACCTAACAAAACACTCCTGCTCGTTTTTTAAATAGTACATAAAGATAGAAGTTTGTGATCACATTTATTAAATTTGATGACATCATCACTGTTTTAATGTTGATGTCATCATTAATTACATTGAAGCATCACTGATTGGTGATCGGTATCAACCAAAATGCTTATGCACAGTATCATACTGGTATCATATCAAATTTAAAAAGCTGGTTTCACCTATCTGCCAGTGTGGAAAGTTTGTATATCTCGGTTGTGCAATTTTGATGCATTCTATATATTATTCAGTATTAAATTTTTCAAATCTCGGGTGCGCAATTTCCAAACTTTCCAGTCACCTGACTCAGGCCTATTTGTAATTGTTATGTAGACATTTATTCTAGCTACTTTCACCATATTTTAAGGCACAGCTTTATTAAAAAATTGAAAATTTTAGTCAAATATTTAACATGCCTAGCCATTGCCATTGGGCTGCCAGCTCATTCTTACAGCACGTTCTCCCAGCGATGTTTTCCTAATTTTAGAAGTGGCGGGACGCTCTTGAAAATCAAATGGGCGTGGTCACTCGATTGGGCGTGGCCTCATGCACGGTCATAGCGAACAAGTACATACGTAACAGCTTAATCTTTGAAGTGGATTTAGTAGAACATGATACCTAAAAAACACCTAGCTTGCTCGCGGTAGATGCCAAAAAGTAAATAAAACTACGTTGTTTTCGAATTTCGACGATGCAATTAGCACTATGTGAGCACGGAGTATGCGGCAACTCGGCAAGCAGGCAACTTTGCAAGTGAAATATGGCATTTTCGCGAGTAACTAAATAAGCTTAGATAATAAATATCCTTGAATGTTTCCAATTTAATCATGTTAATGTTCTTATTGAATCATTTTAATGTTTAATTAATTTCTAGAGTAATTATATCCTGCTGGGCTTCTGCCTGACATTATCCACACTTGTGACAATAAGTAGTTCTATCAAGCTAGTCTGCTAGCATTTTCTGCAAGTATATCAAGTTCCAGGGAGATTAAAATAGTGACAAAATTACATTCTGAAGTATTTCTACGTAGGACTGCGGAGCAATTATTGTCAAAAATATCACGTATGTAGTACAACGTCTGTACTTACTGTACAAGTGATAGCCAAAATTATTTGGACGGTGTCGAACAGCGTTCACTGAATTTCACTCATATTTAATCCCTGCCAGGGGGAACGCCGTTCCCCCACGTTTGATTTTGGCAGGGGGGATGCCGTTCCCCTGGTAAAAAAGGTGGGGGGACGGCGTTCCCCCGCGTTCCCCCTGGAAAACATCACTGGTTCTGACTTTATATCCTGAAAAATATTGCCCTTGTCAGTTGTGTGCCATGTGGGCCCCTTAAATTCTACAACAATGGGACTAAGATCATCAATAGGGGAGATAAATTTTTACACTGGCAATAAAACTATTGCTCTGTGAGAAAATTTTTAAATTTTGAGTCTCTGAAATCATATTGTGAGTTAACTTTCATCCCTGACAAAATGCTAATTTCTCCTCTGCATGCAGGTGGGTGGAGAGGGGGTTAGGGTCCTAGACATATTAGACAAATTATCTGGGGCTTGTAGCAGTAGGTTCCTCAACCCCGCAAGCCAGGGTAGGCTCCTTTAATACGCCTGTATTCTAAAAGCTCACTCAAAGAGTGGAGGTTCAATCTGAGCTGCCCTTGAGTGTCAGTGCTGTTTTTGAATAGCTGGAGGAGTGGAGGGTTAGTCAAGGAAGCTCAGATTAAACTTCCACTGAGTGAGTGGGCTTTTAGAATACAGGCGTTTTCTGCGACAAAAATTAAAATTTACTCTATAATATGTTGACATGTTGTATGCCACAAAACCTCAAATCCAATCCATGAATAAGGTGATAAAACATCATAGAAAAACTCCACTTTTCTTTGCTTGCTCATTCTTGCACTATTAATCGTAGAACACTGATCGTGGAACTGTGCTTTGTACTGCACGGCTGCACCTATAAAAGTCGATGACCACTGTGACGAAACTTCGAAGTTCGAAAGACCCATTGACCCTGATTGACGTAAACATTTACATAATTCAATACTGTATCTTCAGTGTTTTTCAATGATTTTTTAAAAATATTTTAGTCTTTCCAGGTGTTGACTTCCGGTCGGAGGCTTCCGGTGACGCTGCGTGACACTTGCAGCACAGGCAGTTTGCATCATTTGTTTATGTTTGGATTGTGGAAGAAACTACAACTACAAGTATATTTTGTGAAGCAATATGAAAGCGTCAACAGTAATATTTTGTGCAATATTCTTGCTTTCAGTGACATTACACCTTGCACAAAGCAGATCTTTAACTATTGACTACGAGCGAGATTGTTTTCTGAAAGATGGCAAAGAATTTCGATATATTTCCGGTGGGTTTCACTATTTTCGAGTGCCAAGGTATTATTGGAAAGATAGATTATTGAAAATCAAGGCTGCAGGTCTCAATGCCGTGCAGAGGTGAGCTGGGTCGTGACAAATTTATTCTAGTTTTCAGATCAGTGATGCAGCTAGATTTTCGACTTTCGCAAAATCCTTCGTCTTTGTTTACATATAGTTAGCAACAAAAACAAAGGAATTTTCGACGAAGTTATTTGCGAAATAGTAAGGAATTTCCAGAAGACTTTTCCAAACGGAGCTTCCACCATAGATGGTGGAAGGGAAGGATAGGAAACTCCTTAACTCAGCCCAGCGCGCGGGCTAATATGTTGAAATTTCCGGTTAGTGAATTAAGTCATGTGATCTTTAGACGACACAAAGAAACATACCATAGATCCACCAATCTCGTACCCAGAAAATGCCCTTCACAGGTTAGGTGCTGGGCATGAGGGCTGGGGTACAATTTTGAGCCTGGAAAAAGAAAATTCAGGGCTCTGGCACGAAAAAAAGAAGGAAATCCAATTTGGAAGGAAATTGAATGAATTGCCAGGAAAATGACAGGAAATTTTAATAATCCAATTTTCAAGGCATTTTAATTTAGTAAAATTACACATCATGTAGCTTCTTCAGGCTGTAACTTTGGTCTGCAGTCACACACCTAGTGGGCATACGGCTTACTGATCAGTTTTCCTTTAATTAGGAAAGCTACCTTAAATGATCTAATTAATGCCAACTCTCCACTAAACAACCCCGTATCTAGATAATAGACACCCAGGTCAAAACAGAATTTATTAATAGACGGTACGTCCATGGTGTATACCTAATATTTAGATGCATTGAAAATTACTTGACGTAACAGCTAGGCAACATAATATTCTCAATCTCGTTCTATCGATCAAACCACACTTCACAGTAATCAAACTTTTAAACTTGTGTCTAAAATTGAGATCGCTAAATTTTGTCAAGAATTAAATCACGAATTTAGCCTCTATTTGGAAAACTCTGGTAACTCTGGTTTTGCCCCTATCTTACCAGACGAGAAAATCATTGCACGTATAACTGAATGTTAATGACAATGTAAAAAGGTTTTTTGGTTGCCAAAACTTAATTTGGCTAAATTCCCATTGGTAAATTTTCTTGCCAGGAAGTTAATTAATTAGGTTCCCAGGTTCGGATACTTTATCCACCTCTGTACCAATATTTGTTCTCGTGAATTGGGAAATGACGGATTTTTGTGTCGTGAACCGATGATTTACATGCCTAGATGATATTGCTGGTAATTTTGTCCAGGAAATAAGAATTTATATGAGGCTGGTAGAACAAAGATTGGACGAGTATTGAGAAGTGCGAACGTGAAGAAGATCAATGCTTTGGATGTAACAATTAAGGTCCATACACACCGGGCGCGATTCGACAACACGACGCGATTTTTTAGTTTTTGAAAGTTAATAAAACAGCCAATGAGAGCAAATTTTAAAAGATATGTATACCAAATAACTCAAAATGTTATACCGCTTCTAAATATTTGGAAAATTTATTAAACTAGGATCAAAGTTATCGTTCAATCAGTGAAAACCTTTAAGGTCCATACACACTGGACGCGATTCGACAACGCGACGCGATTTTTTTTTTATCCTACTAGTTTAAATTTTCCAAATATTTAGAAGCGGCCCGGTACAACATTTTGAGTTATTTGGTATACATATTTTTTTTTAATTTGCGGCTCTCAATGGCTGGCCCATACAGACCAGACGCGATTTGGCAACGCGATGCGAATTTTCAATTTTCAATGACATTTAACTTTAAAATTTTTCTATGTTTTTCTAATATCCGAAACCACATAAGCAATTTTAGCTATTTGGTCTGAATATCTTATAAAATTTTTATCCGGCCATCACTGTTTACGGTTTTATTAGTTTTCAACAAAACTGACTAAATTGGCGTCGCGTTGTCGAATCGCATTCGGCCGTCTGTATGGGCCTTATTACTGCAAGACTGCAAACATACATTTTCTTGATGTTTACTACTTGGTTGGTTTTGAAAAAGTCTTTGAATGTTGAGCTTTCACTCCACAAATTAGATTCGATAACGTAAAAATAAGGATCAAGAAAAGCATTAAAATACATAAGGATAGAAAATACAAATTACAATTAAAAAGTTAACGTGTAATTTAATTTTCGCGAAATATGGTAAGGGAGCGGTCATTATTTATGGCGGGGGGTGGCACCGAAGAGAAAAGGGTTGGGTAAACAAAAGTTTGAGTGAGTAAAAGTTGGGTAAATCAAAAACGAAACAACTCAAAGGTTGGGTAATAAAAATATATTGTCAATTCCAAAGCATGACTCACTCAAATATTGAAGACTGAAAACTTCAAAGTCAACAGTCATATGTCAATACAATATGTGAATCAATCTATATCTTCATCATTTTCCGATTTGTTGGGAGACAAATGGTGTCTCCAAAGAAAGTAAATGTGCAGACAACATGAAACTTTAGACTGCAGAAAAGTCAGTAAATTTCACAAGCAGAACGTTATCAAACTATCAAACATTCACAAGCCGAACGTAATCAAACGTATCACAGAATTGGTAAAGGACTAGTAAGAACGTCTGCGAGGGAGACTGTCATGTGTGACAACTGAATGACATCCTTTTGTAACGTTTTTGGCCAGGGGTGGGTATTTATTTTTTAAATGATACTTGAGGTTGGGTAATCAAATTTTTGATTTTTTAATGGTTGGGTAAGCAAAATTTTTGCAACGAAATACATTTCTCTTCGGTGCCACCCCCCACCATAAATAATGACCGGTCCCTAATGATTTTTTGCATGCAAAATGTGAAATGACTGTTTTTCTTCACGTGAAACGTGATCCGAACTCCCCTTTATCACCCTCTACGGTCCGTAGAGGGTGATAAAGGCAGACTACGTATGTTTGCCTTCAGTTGCTACTTTTGCTTTTCTACGTAGTAGCTATGCCTGCATAATGCGTAATCTTACAATATGCGTCACTGCTCTTAGAAAGTTTAAAAATGCATTCAGAATTTAGAAGGGACAACATTGTATTCGATCCCAAACGGCCAAGTTAGAGAAACTTAGCAAGTAAAAAATTGAAAGGCAACAAAAATCAGGAGCAACTACTAGGTGATCGTATGGAGTATAAATCTGCGTTTTTCCGGTCTGGAAGTATAGAATGTTTGAACTTACAGTACTTATCATGCAATGGGTATCTTCAGTTCAGATGACCTTCATTCAATATATCTAGAATGCAACCTTAGTATTCACTTTACTGCTTTAGTGAACAAAAATGTATGTTTATGGACACACAAGCCGTTGTCATAAATAATATTTTTAGGGGGATTTCATCTCCCACTTCCACAGTCCAGATTCTAAGAGATGGGCCGGAATTAGAAAGATGCAGCTACTGCTACAGGAAGGGGCAATGGGGTCCACTGTCAGACAATTTTCGTTTTTTGAGCCTCTTGGGCTTAGTTTCAACTTTTGATATATTCAAGTATGCAGACTGAGCTTTCAGTATAAAAACAAGGTTTGTTTTTTATGGGAATATTTTCAGGGTTCGTAGCGGTCTTTGAAATCCTTGAAAGTCTTTGAATTTGAATGCATGTCTTTAAGGTCTTTGAAAAATCTTTGAATTGTGTGAAAAAGCGAAGAAAGTCTTTAAAAGTCTTTAAAATTAATTATTTAGTGAGTATTTGATTATACAATTTCCAAAAGCTAATAAAATAGATTGATTGAAGAGCAACGTTTTCGCAAATATCGACGAAAAGGTACATTTTAAGATGTGATGTGGCGGGACTAATTACTGGGCAAAAATGGTGCTTACGCTCGCAAGTTTTCGACAGCTGATTGCTCTCAAAGGTCTTTGAAAAGTCTTTGAAAATAGGCAGAAAAAATCTTTGAAAGTCTTTGAATATTTTTGGTCTTGGAGACTACGAACCCTGTAAAAGCACTCATCTGAAGTTTGTGTTCCCCTTGTTTTCTTATACTGTGGACAAAACGACCTTTACGCTTTACTAGACATGTCAAAATAGTTTACCTGGTGGGGAAAGGGCAATATGGGCTGGAGAGGCCAATAGTATACATGTCAAAAATCCGTCATTTCACATGTCAAGAGGACAAATATTAGCAATGCGGGGCTCACAATAACACCCTTTACCACCATGTCTATAAACGCCAGATGATTTTACTTGATCGTCAAGGGGGGAGCGGTGGCGTTCAATGGTAATTAGTATTGTACTGGAAATCAATGAAAATTCAATGACATCCATGATTAGGGTCCCTATACTGTGATTAGGGATTGACGAATAATCGGTATTGGTATTGGTATTGGATTTGGACCGATTTTTGCCTTATCGGTAGGGAACGGGTAGAATTATCTGTATATCTGATTGTATGAAACCAATTGTTGAGAAAGTTACGCACTTTAAAAATTATATACACTGAGCGTTGATTCACGGTTTTAAAGAACATTGGTTACAGTAACATGGTACATTGGAAATTATCATGAAAAAATCGAAATGAATGACGTCACCTTTACTTGGTCGACTGACATTATGACGTCATTATAAAATCGGCCAGGCCTGATTACTTTTCCCTGAAGAATGTTTTCAGGTGGTCAGATGTTAGTTCAAAATTGAATCTTTCGATTCCTGCCAGGGATCTATAGTTGCATTTTTCGCCAATGAACTCATATAAGATGGGTCGTTTTTTAATTACGTTAAAATATTCGCGTCCGATCTTTATCTGACATACAAACTCTCGGCTCGAGTGTGTATATCAGATAAAGATCGGAAGTTCATGTTTTAGTACATAAATTTCCACCCGATAATTTCCATCTACAAGATCCTTCAAACATTACATTCTACCCTGTAGCTATGTAGCATGGAATATCCACGAACCAACTCCGGGACATTATAATTTTGTTGGAGATGCAGATCTTCTGAGTTTTATTGAGTTGGTCAATGAAACTGGACTGTTACTGGTTTTAAGGCCAGGTAAGTGCTTTACAAGAATTACATTTGTGCACTTTGCATGCATACACCGCAGTCATGCAAGATATTAGATATCATAATTATTACAGTTATCTTCGAATGAAAAGAAGTAATATATTATAGGGCAATAATTATGGCTTCCATATGAGCATGGCTGATTAGATATATATTGCATTTGATAAAAAAATGTCAGATTGAGAAAGAATTTCAGGTGCACGTTCGCTTTTTTCAAGTAATTTGACTTGTAACGTTTCTTTCTCCACGATCCTTCCAGATTTCACAAAGAGAGAAGTTGGTTTGAATTAGTTCTCGTTTGAAAACGTTGCACCTTTCACTTGCACAATAATCAATATTAGTGATCGACTTTTAATCAGCATTAAAATTATTTTTTATATAGGTCCATATATTTGTTCTGAATGGGATTTTGTAAGTATTTAAATTTTATTTCAAAATTGAATATTATGCCGGTTGTAATAGTGAATGAAAGCAATAATCTTTTTCTTGAACAATTTACCATTAGGGAGGCTTTCCAGCATGGCTTCTAAAGAATCAATCCATTGTCTTGCGGTCTTCTCACGACAAGGGTAATCAACAGTCAAGCTCTTTTTTCTTCTATTAAAACGCGCTTTTTTATACTACACTGGTTGCCAGTTATAGGTTTAGGATTCATTTTAAGATTTTACTCTTAACTTTCATAGCTCTTAACGGCTTGGCGCCAGATTATATTATAGGGAACTTATTAAGATAAGGAAACATGAACGTTACTCGCTCCGTTCCAATTCGGGTATTATCATCTCACATCCAGTGGGGAAGACGTTAAAATCATTCGGAGACAGATCTTTTAGTGTGGCTGCGCCAACACTCTGGAATGCACTTCCTGTAAGCCTTCGGAGTATCAGTTCTCTTTCAATTTTTAAATCCTCTCTGAAAACATATCTTTTTAAGCTAGCTTTTAGCCTCCATTAAATGTATATATTTAAGATTATTAATAGTTGCATGTATAATAGAGTGTATTGTAATGCGCTTTTGATCATTGTATGTAAAAAGCGCAATATAAATTATTAAA
>CACRXK020011826.1:0-15838 GCA_902702795.2 Paramuricea clavata
TATTGATGTTATGTGGGTTTTGTCTTGATTAAACTGTTAGGAAATCAAATACCACCTTGGAGACAATGAATAAAATGAAAATTATAATGTAATACATCAAAATACAGTAGTGTATTTTCAATTGGTTAACTTTACATAATCATTCACTACTGTATTTATGATCTTTAAGACTTTATTTAATAACAATATTTTGCATTATACAGCGACAGAAATTTAATAAACCGTTGCAGTGTAAAGAGTGATGTTGATGCTGCAGTTAATCCTTGTAGACGCTTCTTCATTCTAGAATTAGAGGCACGCATTGTTACAGCTGGAATGAAGGAGCTTGGCATTGAAGAACTAGAAGAGATGTCGCAGTGTGTACCACACCAATTTGAGAGTTGGACCAAGGCTAAGAAGAAAGAATACCTGGAGGAGTTAGCAGCAACAATTGTCGACAAGTATATTCTCGATACAGCCAAACACAAAAAGATTGCCCTTGCCACCAGCCAGCTAGAAGAAAAGCAGTTGCAAAGGCTGAAAGATATGACATCAAGTGGCAGATATAAGTGTCGGGTCCCTGGTTGCAACAAGACATTTAGGTCCGATGGGAAATGGCGACATACTCACGAGCCAGTCTCACAATCCACCAGTCAACATAGAAGAGCAACCACTGCTGACTGAAATCCATGAAGACGTCACAGCAGATGACATGTACAATTACCAGAAATCCCTGCTCGAGTATGGTATGGTGATTCTTAATTTTTTTATGCAATTTCTGAGGGAGATGGTGCTACAGTAATCAGAAATTGGAAATTTCTTTTGTTATATTTGCGTCATGATGGGCAAAGCAGCAACAAGTATGCTCTGGAAGCACTATACATGATGTTCCAAATATATGCACTGTTAAGTCCAAAAGCTGCACATGATCTAGTTTGGAACAGATTTTCAAAAAGAAAACAAAAGCTGGGTGGCAATATCTCTCTTGATCTGGCCCTTGAGTTTTTGAACAGAATTTTCAAAGATGTTGTCAAAAAACTTGGACCTAATGCCAGTACAAAGTCCATCAACAGAATTTGCCATGTTATGGGTGTAACGAAACAGCTAATGGAAAATTTTGACAGTTCAATGTTGTTGTACAAGCGCTCTGGTAAACGCTTATCGTGGAGTTCTTGAGTTCCTTTCTTAAAAGTATTGTGTATTGTGCTGGAGCGTATTAGAGTTATTATCAGCTTCGTCTGTTAGTGCAGTGTGCCAGGACTCTAAGGTTTTAAGGTTCCTATGATTTCCCTTGTCTATTACTTTAGCATTGGCAAAGTCAATAATATGATCTTGAGTCCATGCGTGTTTCGCGACATTCGACCCCTTCTTGCCTTGTTTCACATTCCTCACGTGTTCGGACTTTCTCGTCTTCAGGGATCTTCCTGTTTCGCCTATGTAGCTCCAACTGCAATCTTGACATGGTATCTGGTAGACCACGTTCTTTTGTTCTTCTGTTGGTGGTTTCTGTTTTGCAGATGGGAATTGGCATTCGAGGGTTTTCATTGGCTTATTATAAACTTTAATGTCATGTTTTTGGAGTGTTCTGGCTAGAGGTTCGGTTAGTCCTTTGATATATGGGTAGAACCGCAACTCCTGCAGATGGCGCCTTTCCTTCAACAAGTTCGAAAAATGACCGCACTAACTCTTCAGGACTTGCTACAGTTTTGTTCTTATGTTTTTTGATCAATCCTGAAATTAATTTCCGACACTCCCGGACAGAACTCAACTTGACATTGACGACATTATTCGACTTTTATCTTTTGTTTTATCTAACAGTTTTTTCGTTTATAACAACACCACCTACAAACAAATCCATGGATGTGCCATGGGCAGCCCCGTTAGCGCGATTGTTGCTAACTTGTGCATGGAAGTGATAGAAGAACAGGCCATCCGATATGCAACTTCACCACCTAAAGTTTGGAAACGTTTTGTAGACGATTGTTTTTCCATAACAAAAAAGACTAACATATCATCTTTTCATGACACACTAAACTCCATTGACCCACACATTGACTTCACTATCGAAAACGAAAAGGACGGAAAGATCGCTTTCCTTGACACATTAGTTTCTAGAAACGACAGCTTAATTTTTATTGACGTTTACCGCAAACCCACTCACACAGACCGTTACTTAAACTACCTATCACACCACGACCAAAAACATAAAATTAGTACCGCAACAACACTTATCAACCGATCCTTGTCACTTCCTATCACTGACGAAAGCAAAGAAAGAGAACTAAATCATGTAACCACAGTCCTGACATCAAATGTTTATCCGAAGAAATTAATTTCAGGATTGATCAAAAAACATAAGAACAAAACTGTAGCAAGTCCTGAAGAGTTAGTGCGGTCATTTTTCGAACTTGTTGAAGGAAAGGCGCCATCTGCAGGAGTTGCGGTTCTACCATATATCAAAGGACTAACCGAACCTCTAGCCAGAACACTCCAAAAACATGACATTAAAGTTTATAATAAGCCAATGAAAACCCTCGAACGCCAATTCCCATCTGCAAAACAGAAACCACCAACAGAAGAACAAAAGAACGTGGTCTACCAGATACCATGTCAAGATTGCAGTTGGAGCTACATAGGCGAAACAGGAAGATCCCTGAAGACGAGAAAGTCCGAACACGTGAGGAATGTGAAACAAGGCAAGAAGGGGTCGAATGTCGCGAAACACGCATGGACTCAAGATCATATTATTGACTTTGCCAATGCTAAAGTAATAGACAAGGGAAATCATAGGAACCTTAAAACCTTAGAGTCCTGGCACACTGCACTAACAGACAAAGCTGATAATAACTCTAATACGCTTCCAGCACAATACACAATACTCTTAAGAAAGGAACTCAAGAAACATCAATTAAATATTTATATTCCTCATTTGTAACATAGCATAGATAGTCTCATATTTCATACCACCTACTTAAGTTTAGCGTCCTTTATAGAATCATTTGTATTCACCCGTCGAAGGCTATAGACTGATGGCCGAAAGCTCGTAGAAATAAATATTTAGTCAGAGAACGTTCAATAAATAAATTATGTTTCAACCTGGCTACGCATCCTCTATTTTTTCAAAAATAACTTACCCTGCAAGTAGCTACAGAGCTAGTCGAGGCAAGGTAAATACAAAAATAATAATACGATCATATAAGACAAAAGAAAGAGGTATATATAATTACAGAAATTATTTATTATCTACAAAGAAAACAAAAGCAATTTCAGACTTATGAAGGAAAAATGGAGGAAAATCTAATTATTTATCTGTCGACTATTTTATTTTGAAATAAATTGGTAGCTTTAGAAGCTTTGAATGACAACAGAGTTTAATAATTTTTATATAGTTAGTCCTATTTTCTTAATTATCGTTGGGGATTTGAATGTAGTCATCTTCTTTTTCCAAAATATCAAAAAGTAGTTGCCGAAGAGTCTTTTTAAATAGTTTCTTAGATAGAATCGTTATATGATATGGTATTCCATTCCAAAGTTTAACACCAAATCGAGAGAAGGATTGTTTTTGTATCTCTAGCCCAGAACTTTTCACATAGAACTTTTCCGACATACATAATCGTGTATTATGGGAATGAATACTGGACGATTTATCAAACAAATTCAATATATTTAATGGTGCAGTATTGTTATTTATATCGTACATTAAACCAGACACAGTCTCACAATAAAGAAAGGTAACTGGTAAGATGCGAAGATCAAGAAATAAGGGAATTGCATGATCGTATCTATCTGAAAAATACATCATACTCATTACCCTTTTCTGGAGAACTAAAATTTTATCAAGATAAGTCTTACATGCTTGTCCCCAAACAGCGGTACCATAGGTTAAACACGGATGGATTAGGGACTGGTATATATGTTGATTAGTATATTTCATGGAACAAAATGACGAATTTTTGCAATTAGTCCAATACTTTACTGATTTTCGTTGAAATGGCATCAATGTGATGCTTCCAGGTGAGATTTTTATCAATCAAAATACAGAGATATTCGCTAATGGTTTTATATTCAAGGTTTACATACTTGTTTTGTTCACTGTCAAATATGCAAATTTTTGGTTGATAATCAAGTCTTTTTTGATAAGAATGAAAAATCACAAAGTTTGATTTTTTAATGTTTAGGTTTAGCTTACTGGCGGTCAGCCAATCATAGAGCTTTTGTAATTCAGTATTCACTACACTTTCAAGAGCATTAGCGTTCCTATCAGCGTAGAGAATGTTCGTATCATCAGCAAATAGATAAAACCTAAGTTTATTTGAACATTTGTGGATATCATTAATATATAACAAAAAAAGCAACGGACCAAGAACTGACCCCTGGGGAACTCCACATTTAATATTTGCTTTACTTGATATATGCTGACCAACTTGGGTTGATTGAGTGCGGTTTTTCGAGTATGATGAGAACCATTCATTAACTATTCCACGAAAACCATAATAACTGAGCTTATTTAGCAATATGTTGTGATCCACCATGTCAAATGCTTTCGTAAGGTCAATAAATACACCACAAGTGAAAAGCTTCCAATTCATATTAGTTTGTATGTCATTTACTATATCCAATATGGCAATGTTGATTTGAATGTCCTTTGCGAAAGCCATATTGTGAAGAGTACAATAAATCATGTTTGTCTATATAGTTAATCATTCTTTTGTATACAACCTTTTCAAAAATTCTATTGAAATTTGATAACGAAATAGGTCTATAATTATTTGCATCAGTTTCATCCTCACTCTTATAAACAGGGATAATTTTTGCCATTTTGAGCTTTGTAGGATAAATTCCCAATGCGATTGATGTATTTATTATTTCTGAAAGGACTGGAGATATGACTGTTCGTGAGCATTTCAACAATTTAGTGGGCGAGGAGTACAAACCGTACGATTTGCTATTAGATATTGATAATAGTTCTAAGTTAATTTCCTCAGGTAAAACTGGTTGTGAAAAAAATGATAAAGTTGGTGATTTATATTCACCAACATAATCAAAGTAATTTTTCTGAGAAGAAGACAATTTACTAGCAAGTCTGTTACCTACTGTTGCAAAATGCTCATTTAAAATGTTGGGGATCTGCGATGCTTCCGTGACCATTTTGTGGTTATTGTTCAAGTCTTTAAGTGCACTTATAATTTTAGTCTCTTTTTTCCGACAATTTAATAACTCATTTATTCCTTCCCAAGTTTTTTTAATATTAGTTATGTTATGCTCAAAGTAATTTTGATAATATCTCTTTTTACTTAATCTTATTAAGTTGCAAATTTTGTTTCTATAAAGTCTATACTTTCTATCATCACCTGAAGCATACAGTTTATTTTTAATTGAGATTGATGCCCTGATTCCACTAGTAATCCATGGCTTAGATAATTGTTTTGCTTTACGGTTTGATAATTTTTTAATAGGTGCATGTTTATTTACAATTTTACTAAAGTTGTTATAAAATGAAGAGAACAAATTATTCACATTTCCATTTGCAACCATCCTATCCCAGTCAACTTCTGCGAGATCGTTATTAAAATTTTCAGCAGAAAAACTTGAATAATCTTGCACTTTAGCACAGTGTCTTTTTATAGCTTTATCTCTCGCACATGTTGTGATACAAACTTGTGAGAAATGATCGCTTATATCAGAGACAATATTTCCACTGATGAGAAGTTTTTCCGGGTTGTTGATAAAAATGTTATCAATTAATGTAGCAGAAGTTCTGTGGACACGTGTAGGTTTATCTATTGTTGGAATGAGATAACAACTTTGTAATGATAATAAAAAATCATGGCTTATTTGAGATCTTTCGCATTTAAGAAGATCTACATTAAAATCCCCCATGACATTAAAATCCCCCATGACGTTGGTGCGTGCTCAAAACAATAGCCTGGTATGGTTGGGTGAAAATTGCTCTCGTTTGACTTTGTAATTTTTGTTTCTGTCACTCCAATTATGCTAAAATGAAAGTCAAGTTCATCTAATAGCACAGTTTAGATTACAATTTATGCTCACAATATTATTGTGAAAAATCGAAAAACTAGACTGTATCTCTTTCTCGGAAAGCTTTTGACCAATTTAAAACTATGTGAAGAGAAATATTGACCTTGTCGTTGGATAGGCTGATTAAAGAGATTATGTCCAGTGTTTAGCATATTATCCAAATTAATGTTTAAGTCAAAGACATCTAAGTCATATAAGCTAGTTAATTTGTCTAAGTTGCTTCTAGTTTGGCATGCAGTAGGAATTAAATTATTAAAATGTCCGTGGCAACATGTTAAATCACCTCTAAAGTTAAAATAGGGCAGTTCTTTTAGTTATAACTTAGTAGCCCTCACTTCAGCTTTGTTTCTACAACAACGTTTATGAGGTAGCATGTTTATGAGTGTTTAAAACGATATACACAGTTATACTTCCCATATATACTTATCTTGGCGGCATTATTCCTTCTAAGTCTTCCAAACATTTCAATATAATTATGTTTGAATTGTTTGTCTTTCGCAGATGAACGCGACCATTCTTTGCCCAGCAATATTTAAAATCATTAGTAAATTTAAATTGTTTGCCTTTGTACAAAAGCTCTTGAATTTTCGGTGTTAAGTGATCATATAGATTAATATGACCTACATCTGCGTGGATTTCAAGACCCAACTGCTCCGCATTCATGCTTCCAACGTTTCTTCTGGCAGTCATGACTTTTTCTTTGGCGAGTCTTCGCACAAACTTGCAGACAATAGCTTTTGGTCTGTTTGAAGTTGATCGGAATGGTACTCGATGTGCCGTGTCAATATCATTCAAAGATACATCTTCTGCTCCCAAAGCAGTAAATAACTTGATACAGAGATTAGCAGTCTGTTGGGCAGATTCTTTTTCGGCTATTTCTGGTACTCCATTTTAACATTGAACTGATAGCTGTATGCTTCAGATTCTTCGACAGTTTTTGCAATCAGATCACATCTTTCTGAAATTTTGTTGACTCTAGTAAGTATATCTTGTATCTGCCTTTTGGCTGTTTCTTTAAATTGAGAAAGCTCATCATATTGAGAAGAGATAAATTCAACAGATCGAGCTCGCGTCGGTTTGTCGGCCATGTTGTTTCTTCAACTTTGATTTTGAGGAGAGATCTTCAGATACTATCAGCAAATTTGCTTTTAACTCAGGGACTTCATCTCATAAAGCTTGGTTTTGTTTTTGCAATGCTTCAAGCCTTGTCATGATGATTAATGAAAAATGTTTACTGTTATCAAGAAAAATTTTCAAGCATCAACAATAACACACGTCCGTTAAATTTGTTTCATATGTAAATGAGTGTGAACATGTCCGCTAATTTATGACATCACGTTGGTTGTAAGCTCAACTTACACTGGTTATAAACCTATTAACTCTAAAAACTGTCTACATCTGTTCACGTTTTTCTACAGTGTTTCATCATGTTTACCAGTGAGTAAAGTTTGAAATTATCATCTTGGATGATAGCAGTATATTCAACCATTTTGAAGAGCTTGCAACCAACATGACGTCATAAATTAGCGGACATATTCACACTCATTTACATATCAAACAAATTGAAATATCTCGGGAACAAACCATAAAAACAAGAAACTGAAAAATAAGTTGCACTAATGCTTTTAAAGACTTCTTTCATTAAATAAAATAAGAAATTTCATGTCATGTGCACTTTAATTTAAACTTATTTGCTAAATTGTCCATAACAAACAGAAATATAGAAGCTACTAACAAAATAAAAAATAGGTACACTGTTGCATATGTGCGTCTACTGTAATATAAATACTTATAAAATATTAACCTTGTACCTGGCCTCTTTCCACTACCATCCTCGCTGGAGAAGAGCATATTGGAAAGATCCTGCGTACAAGGTTAAGAAAATATTACTTGGCCCTCTTGGACATTCGCATCCGATCTGTATCTCATACACAAACTTGAGCCGAAGGCGAGAGTTTGTATATCAGATACAGATCGGCTGCTCATGTTTTATCTAGTACATATATATTACTGTTTAATTTCTACATCAGCACTTTTCTCCCATTAAGCTTTTCTCCCATTAATTTTTCTCCCATTAATTTTTCTCCCATTAATTTTCTCCATTAATTTTTCTCCCATGTATATAAATTGGGTTTATTTATAGTTTTGTGTTGTCACATGTAGCATGCTTGTTTGTCATGCATTTTAAATTGGTTTTTCGGTTAGTAGGTTATGTGATATTAAGAACACTCGTGCATGAAGCCGATTTGTAAAAGTAACCAATTCTTGAATTCATCATGAATATACCATTGTTAGAGGCCTTCTTTAGTCCCAATTCACCTAACTTAACACACATTATTCCACAATTAAAACTAATCCATCCACGTTGAAGAGCATGACAGTGAATGGTGCAGTGCTGAAGGATGCTGATCTTGTTGAAGCCATTAACGAATCTTTATGAATTCCCACCACTGAGGTTTACTCCTATCCCAGTATCACATATCCCAGATAAGTATATCATCTCTCCTGAAGCCATAGAGTGTTCTCTATCTGGACGTCGGTTGGCCCAGATGGGATCCCTAATTGGTTATTAAAGAACTTCGCATCAGGTATTAGTACCCTATGAGTTCCATCTTTAACTCATCTATCAGGGAAGGCCACTGTCCATCGTTATGGAAATGTGCAGATGTCCTACCCCTGGGAAAGATCCTGCAACCTCGGTCCATTGACACAGATCTCAGACCAATATCTCTGACTGCCGTTGGAAGGATTCATGTTCAATTGGTTGGCTTCTATCATAATGCCAAACATTGACCCTTTTCAGTTTGGCGGTCAACCGATAATAATATAAAGCTGAATGTCAAAAAGACAAAGGAGTTCACCTTGTCTTTTTTGAAGACCAAGCCCTCGCTCGAACCACTGATCATTAATAACCGACCTATTGAGGTGGTGCATACCGTAAAGTTACTGGGTGTTCAATTATCTTCAAATCTCAAATGGAATACACATATCGATTACGTGTGTTCCAAGGCAAGTAAGCGTTTGTTCGCCTTGAGAATGTTGAAACATAATGGTGTCCATCCACAGGATCTCCGGTCAGTGTATTGTCACTTCATCCAACCTGTTTTGGAGTACGCTTGTCCGGTATGGCACTCTTCGTTACCGTCATTTCTAAGTGATCAAGTTCAACATATCCAGCGACATGCAACCAAAGTTATCTGCCCTTCCTTGTCGTACAGCCAAAGTCTAACAGAACTCGAACTACCTACACTTTTTGACAGAAGAGAGTCGATATGCAAGTTCTTTTATAGGAACAATTTAAACACTACAAGTAAACTATTTGACCTTTACCGAAGCCAGTGCAGTTTAAATCCCGTACCAAACATTTTAGCGATAGCGTACTGTGTGAAGAAGTGGGACGCCTGCATTTAGGGCGAGTAGTTAAATTTTACTCCTGTTTTAAATTTTTAGCTGTATTTTATCGGAACCCTTATTGAAACTTTTTTAGAAATTGTTGTATCTTGAGTTTTTCAATTTTAATTTGTAAAATTGCCATTCAAGAATTTTAATAATAATCTAATCTAATCTATGCAGGCTAGAATACTTCCTATTCCCTTTCATAATTACCTTCTCAGTACATGTGACCCAGCATCACCATTATTTGCAGTCAAGCATCCCTGTACGCACTGTACATGCCACCAGTGGTGATAACATCCAGCACTTTCTTAGGTAAATTTGCCTTCTTTACCCAAGTCTTCAAATAATTTGACCATAGCACCTATGCAAAAACAATAATACTCTTTTATACACACTATATATTGTACATTAACCTTTCCACCTAAATTTATAAAATACTATACATTCGCACAATTACTCATGGAATTTATGTTTCATTCAAATGTGTTAGCTGTTGCTTCTTGCAATGTTCTCTTTTTCTATGATAGTGTTGAAAACCACAATAAGATATGGGCTCCCTACAATTAAAAAGCACCAGTACACACACAGAAAAGCTTACAAACAGATATTTTATCATAACTTCATACACTCTTTGCATGGGTAATGGGTATAATTCATATGCCATTTTTCCACTTTTATAATAATCTGTTCATTGCTGGTAAGTATTGGTATACATCCTGTTTATGAACAGAGAAAGAAACAAACAAACAGAACCAAATACAGAACATCCTCACCAAGATAATTATGACTTTCTGTCTTCTCACTTCCAACAAATCACTGCATGCACATTCACAGATCGACAATTCATATTTTCCGATCGTAAATTTGCTGTCCATCCATTACCAATGGTACGGATCAACAACATTTTGGAGGCCTCCTTTAGCCACTCAAATGCTTGAGCACTAGATTCATGGATCGACATTTCATATTTTCTGATCATGAATTCCCAGTCCATCCATTACCAATGGTACGGATCAACAACATTTTGGAGGCCTCCCTTAGCCACAAACAAGCTTTACCACTAGATTCATGGATCGACATTTCATATTTTCCAATCGTGAATTCCCAGTCCTTCTGTTACCAATGGTACGGATCGACAACATTTTGGAGGCCTCCCTTAGACACTCGAATGCTTGAGCAGCAGATTCACAGATTGAAAATTTCATATTTTCAGGTTGTGAATTTCCAGTCCATCCATTACCAATCGTACAGATCAACAACAGGAACGCTTGAGCACCAGATTCACGGATCGACAATTCATATTTTCCGATCATCAACTCTCAGTCCATCCGTTACCAATAGTACAGATCGACAACATTTTGGAGGCCTCTTTTAGCCTTTAGCCACGAACAAGCTTTAACACTAGATTCACGGATCTACAATTCATATTTTCTGATCGTGAATTCCCAGTCCATCTGTTACCAATCGTACGGATTGATGTTCAGTCATTACCAATCGTTACGACAAAACAAGTCTTCCATCCGTAGCCAAAATTTCACAAAACAGACGATCCGTATGCATGCGTCAGTATTGGACAACCATCTGTGAATGGCACCAATGCTGGAAATGATGTCAACAGGGCCAGTGTCACAGCGACTGGGTTACCATTAGTATGTGTTAAAGTAAGATGTTCTGGTTTATCGAGTCATTACAACGTATGTGTTTTTGAACTCAGGGTCTAACACAACATTCTGTATAGATGAATTGTTGAATCAACTTCGCGTTCAAGGAAAAAGGACAACTCTGTCATTAACCCTACAACACGAGGATTGTACAGCCAACTGCAGCATGGTTAGTTTGGAAGTCTTCAACCTGGATGATGATAACATGGTTGAACTCCCTATGGTGTTTTCTACTCAATGTTTACCTATCAGTGAATCCAGCATTCCTCAGCAAGAAGATGTCGACAGATGGCCTTATCTTAAGGATGTGACGTTGCGGAGAATTGATACTCCAATTGGCCTTTTGATTGGGAATAATGTACCCAAGGCACTCGAACCAAAGGAAGTAAAAGAGTGCAATGGAAAGGGACCATATGCTGTAAGAACAATTTTTTGCTCGACGGTTAATGGCCCACTCGGAAAAGATGAAACTGTGCATCATTGTGCAAACTTAATTCAATCTGACCATGGGCTCAATGAACAGTTTCGAAAATTTTGTGATATGGAGTTCAACGACTCAGTGTTCGACAGCCAATTGGAAATGTTGGTGGAGGATTCTCATGCGCTTGGAATAATGGAAGGCTCGGTACAACTAAAAGACGGAAATTATGAAATAGATATCCATGGAGAAATTTCCCTCCTTGCTTACCCAACAACCGTCCGTTAGCAGAGTACCGCTTGAACCTTCTGAAGAAAAGGCTTCTCAAAAACTCAGATCTTCATTCAAAATATTCAGAATTCATGGATAACTTGCTGACCAAGGGCTATGCTCATAAGGTCCCCCCCCGATAGTTAAACTGACCCACCTCAGCAGCCTTTGTGGTATCTACTGCATCATCCAGTAATCAATCCCAATAAACCCAGCAAGGTTTGTGTTGTTTTCGATTGTGCAGCGTTTGATTGATTCGGTTTGAAGATATCGGTGGCAACGTCCATTGTTAATTCGGGATGGCTAAGTCAAGAGTGGCTCCTCTAAAGGTAACAACAATTCCATGACTGGAATTGTCGGCTGCTGAGGGCTAACTGCTGACGCCTTGCTAAATAAGCTTCGATGGATAAATGGTCCTGAATTGTTATGGAAATCCGAGAATTACTGGCCGAGTCAACCTAACATAACTCCCATAATTTGTGATGACAATCCAGAAGTGAAGTTAACAACGCAAGTCTTTTCACTTACGAACAGTTCACAACTTACGACTGATGGAATTATCGAGATTCTCATCATGGGATCAGCTGAAGAGATTTGTGGCATGGATACTTCGTTATCGTGCAAACTTACGTAAAGCCGCTGCCGATACAGCTAAGATGACTAACATCGCAACAAGAAGTTCAAACCCAAAAATTAAACCGCTTACTGTGGACGACATGCAGGTTGCAGAAAGGGAGATTGTGAAATATGTTCAAGGCAGAAGTTTTCAAGATGAATTGGCTCGTCCCATCTACAAACTCGATCCGCAAGTAAGGAATCAACTCCTATGTGTTGGAGGACGTTTTGAAACAGAAAGCAAACACCCATTAAAGCAAACACCTATTAATCATCCCGAAGAACAGTCTAATTTCGAGACTGATGTCAAGACATTACCATCAGTTGGCAAGACATAGTAGTCTGGAACATGTTTTGTCATTAACAAGAGAACGATTTTGGATAATTGGAGCACGAAATACTCTGAAAGAAATTCTGAGATGTTGCGTAGATTGCAGAAGACAAGCAGCTATTGGTGAATAAAAAATGGCAGATCTCCCGAACATTGCGTTTTGCCAGACAAACCGCCATTTACATTTGTGGGAGTGGACTGTTTCGGACCATTTCTCATAAAAAGGAGCTTGAAGTCTTGTAAAGAGATATGGAGTTTTATTTACGTGTTCGGCCATATGTGCTGTTCATATTGAAGTGGTTCAAAGCCTTGGTACAAGTTTGTTCCTTCATGCCCTTCGCAGATTCATCGCCAGGAGGGGTCAACCACAGGTGATCAGGTCCAACAACGGAAGTAATTTTGTTATGGATGAATCCTCGACGAAATTTCACTCCAGGAGATATCATAGTAATAGTAGATGAAACCTCACCAAGATCATTATGGCCACTTGGACGTATAATGAGAGTAAAACCCAATTCCAAGGATGGTTATGTGCGAAGAGTCATTCTAAAGACAAAATCTACAGTCCTTGTATAAAATTGTGCTGTTAGAAGCCTCAAATTGAACATGGAACATATTTAACGGTTTAAAATCTATAATTTAATATAACGTAAATGTTCTCTTCAAAACATTTCAGGGCTGGCATGTTGATTTCAAACCGAAGGACAAAAGGACAATAATCAATTAGTTATGCATGAGAGACACTTTGTGAGTCTTGTGATGTGTTGTTCATGTTTAATGTAAATTAACAGTATTTAATCTAGGTGCTCATAACTTTTCGGCTATCTGTATATTGTCTTGCCGCTGTGTCTATGTCGATGTTCTGACTTTCTACCAGACAGAAAAAGGGGACGTAACTCCACTTAATGCATCCGCAAACCAGACAGATCGCGGTCCCTAATACTGAATTTAAATATGGCGGACTGGAAAAATGATCAAGAACTTAAAACTGATTTGCAGGATTATGTTCATCGAAATTTTCAACGCTTAGAAATACTGGACTTTGTTGAACAAAAATATACAATGTATCATTGGAGTTTAAGAACTCTATGCCGAATGATGAGTTATTTTGACATTAAGTATACAAATTACGAAGTTGACATGGCTCAAGTTGAAGACGCAGTGAGAAAAGAGATGGATGGACCAGGTAGACTACTTGGATACCGAGCCATGCACAAGAAAGTGCGAGAAATACACAAACTAAACGTGCCTAGGAATCTAGTATACGACGTGATGACAGAAATTAATCCTGAAGGTCTGGAAGCAAGGGGAAACGTTGGAAAACCAAGAAGGCCTAAAAGAAACCATGTCTTCATTGCAGAGGTAATGAAATTGTCAATGGTAACCCCCTACACCCAACCTCGGGGAAAGGTGGGGGAATAGATTTTAATATATTGTTGCCCGGACCCCCTGAGGCAGGCTGACTTGACTAATCTTGTCAAATCCCCCAAACCGTGGAAGCAAAATTTTTAAATTTTATTGAACAAAGAGGATTTTTGTAATATGCTATTTTGTCACCATAGAGTGAAACAAACAGAATATAGAACTTTATAAAAAACAAAAAATAGCACTAACTTGGCTTGTAATATTTAGGTCAGGCACAGGCTCAACAGGACAATCCTAGCCTGCAAGCAGCTGTATATGATGGCCCCACATTATGCCCCACATACGGGGATTGGGGATCCAACATAATAGGAAAATCCCCCATTAGATCAGGCGTAACCAGTGGGCGTAACTAAGTGTCAAAAGAGGAAAAATGCCCCACATGTCCCCCACTTTTCCTCGAGGTTGGGGGGGGGGGGCAAGGTGGGGATTACAACTGACAAGTGCATAATTCATAAATCAAACTGTACCCAAGCATTTGACTATTGGAAGTTTAGTTGTACATACACTTGTAAAATTAGATAATATTGAATAGTTAAATGCTGATGTGTATGTTTCTTTTTGATAAGCATAAATATGTATGCTTGTCATAAGGATTTTCTTTTCCTTATTTACAGGGTCCTGACTTCACAATGTCCTTAGATGGGCATGACAAATTATGTGGATTCCAAAAATCAATGTTCCCCCTGTGCATTTATGGGGGACAAGACACATTCAGTGGAAGAATAAACTTTCTTCGAATATGGACGACAAACAACAAACCGGAGGTCATAGGCAGATTCTACTTTGACTATCTTTCAGAAAGCCACAGTAAGTTAATTTTGATTTCCAAAGTAGATGCTAATGGTACTGTAAATCCAGGTCATTTGGGTTACATTTCAAGCGGCTAGTCACAAAAGCATGTTAAAATTGTAAAATCATGTCAGCCCCACCTTGGTAGCAAGGTTGGTGTGGCCCTAGCTCACCTCATTCCCCATGTTCCAAAAGTGCAGTACACCACATCTGAGGTTTAGGCTCACAATATGGCAAGCTACTATATTGTTGTAATAACTATAATACAATTTATTTAGACTTTTTTCTCCTTTAATTTTTATCTTTTCATTTTGTAATTGTTTAACTCTTGGAATTTCATTTTTTAGCACTTCCCCAAAGAATTCGAGTGGACAAAGGAACCGAAACAGTTATGATGACTACCATGCATTGCTATTTACAGCAAAAACTGAATAATACAGATGATGCAACTGAAACAGTTTTGTTTGGCCCTTCTACCCAGAATAAAATTGAAAGATGGTGGCGGGAATTGCTAGAACGACTGGAGAGATATTTTAAGGACCAATTAAATGAATTGTTGGAAGCAGGAGATTATGACCCATCTGATGAAACTGACAGGTATCGCATGTTGCCCAATATTACATGTGGAAACGTTTTGAAATATAGACTTAGCTTTTCAGAACAAATTACATTATTTACCTTTTCACTCCACTAGGTCAATGCTTGCATATGTATATATACCTTTGCTGCAAAAAGAGCTGGATATTTTTAAAAACACAGTCTGGAACAACCATAGAGGACGAAAGCAAAGAAACAAGCATCTGCCTGATGGAATTCCAGAACACATCTACCAGTTTCCTGAGCATTACGGAGGCACCAAGTGTGGAACACATCTAAGTATTTTTTTTTTTTTTTTTTTTTTTTTTTTTTAAAATT